>BMAV01020069.1:0-54358 GCA_019973955.1 Trichonephila inaurata madagascariensis
GAAAAAAAACTAAACAGAGGGGCGAAATTTTAAAAAACAATTGGGGATAACTTCTGAACTGATTGGGATTTGACAAACGTCATACATATTCTGATCAGCTTTGAATTCTTGCAAAAGAAACTAAGTTTACTGAGAATTTGGGGGTTTTTTTTAAAATCGGTCGGGAAGTTGGTTTCAAGCCAAATAGGTCTTTTTTTTCAAGAAAATGTTCCCTTTTTTAAAAAAAGTTACAGAATTTCATGAAACGGGGGCCAGATTTAGATTCCTGGGGCAAATTTATAAATGGGTCACTTTTTTTTTTTAGTAAAAAAAATAGTGGTATCATGACACTAAACAAACTAAACAGAGGACGAATTTAAAAAACAATTGGTCTCTTCGAACTAAATGGAATTTCGAAAACACCATACATAAATTGAATCAGCTTTAATTCTTGCCGGGAAAATAAGTTTACTGAGAATTGGTTTTTTTTCAAATCCTCGTTAAGTTAGCTTTCAAACCAAATAGGTCTGTTTTTTTAAAAAACATGTTTCATTTTTTAAAAAAATTACTGGACTTTCGTGAAATGACCAAATTTAGATTCCTGGTAAAAAATTTTGAGTAAATGGGTCACTTTGTTAAGTTTCCCGGGAAAAAAAATATGGGGGGCATGACACTGAAACAAAAATATACAGGGGACGAATTTCAAAGAAACAATTGGGGTAACCCGAACTAATTGGAATTTCAAAGCAATTCATATTCAGATCAACTTTGAATTCGTCAGAAAACTAAGTTTCGGGAAAATTCCTGTTTTTAAAATCGGTTTTGGGAAGGGTTTTCAAGACAAAATAAGTCGTTTTTCAAATGTTTCATTTTTAAAAGTTCAGAATTTCGGGAAAAGGAGACCGATTTGATTCCGGGCAAATTTAGGAAATGGGTCACTTTTTTAAGTTTTTGGGTAAAAAAAAAATATTCATGACACGAAAAAAACTATGAGGGGGCAATTTCAAAAAAAACAATTGGGCAAACCCCGAACGTTAATTTCAAAGCGCCATACATATTCGTGATCAGCGTTGAACTGTTGTTTTTGAAATTGACTTGTTTTTTAAAAACTCGTAAATTGGCTTTCAAACCAAATAGGGCTGTTTTTTCAAGAAATTTTTCATTTTTTTAAAAAAATTACGGGGTTTCGGGGAAATGACCAGTTTTTAAATTCCCGGGAAATTTCAGTGAAATGGGGGCCCTTTTTTAGTTTCTGGTTAAAAAAAAAATGGTGGGGTGACCTGAAACAAACTATACAGAGGAAGAATTTCAAAGAAACAATTTGGGGTAATTTTGAAATTTTGGGAAATTTTGACCGGGATACATATTTGATCAGCATTGAAGTCTTGCGAGAGAAACTAAGTTTCGTGGAAATTTGGCCTGATTTTTTTAAAATTTGGGCGTGTTGGCTTTCAAGCCAAAAAAGGGCGTTTTTTAAGATGTTTCATTTTTTAAAAAAAAATTAAGAATTTCAAAAGAGACCAGTTTAAATTTGGTCAAAATTTGTGAAATGGGTCACTTTGGTAAGTTTCTGGGGAAAAAAAAGTGGTATGCATGACACTGAAAAAAACTATTGGGGAAAAATTTTGAAACAATTGGGGTAACTCGAAATAAATGGAATTTCGAAAACACCAATATTCGTAATCAGCTTTGAATTCCAAAAAATTAAGTTTCCCTGGTTTGGCCTTTTTTTAAAACGGTGGTAAGTCCTTTTAAGCCAAAAAAAGGGCGATTTTTTAAGGTGTTTCATGTTTGAAATAGTTAAATTTAAATTTTTGAAACGTAGACCGATTTGATTCCGGTCAAATTTCAGTGAAATGGGTCACTTTGGTAAAATTTCTCGGTAAAACAATTGTGGTGGGGTGACTCTGAAAAAAAAAAATACAGAGGGACGAATTTCAAAAGAAACAATTGGGCAAACTCCGACGTTGGGATTTTTTAAAAACGCCATTATTCATGATCAGCTTTGAATTCTGTGCAAGAGAAACTAAGTTTACTGAAATTGTTTTTTTTAAAAAACGGTCTGTTGGCTTTCAAGTCAAATAGGTCTGTTTTTTTAAGAAGATGTTTCATTTTAAAATAAGTTTTCAGGAAATTTTATGAAACGGGAAAAATTTAATTTTTGGTCAAATTTTGAGTGAAATGGGGCACTTTGAAGTTTCTAGGGTAAAAAAAAAAAAATGGTATGCTGACACTAAATAAAAAATCAGAGGACGAATTTCAAAAAAAACAATTGGGCATAACTTTGAACTAATTGGGAAATTTTGACAAGGCCTTATTTTTTATGTCACTTTGATTCCCTGCAAAATAAAAAGTTTCGTAGAAAATTTGGGCCCGTTTTTAAAATCGGTCGGTAAGTTTGGGGGAAAGCCAAATAGGTCGTTTTTCAAAAAGGGGTTTCATGTTTAAAATAGTTCGTTAATTTTGGAAACGGAGAAAAGATTTAGATTCCGGTCAAATTTTAATAAAAAAGGGGCACTTTGGTAAGTTTCTAGGTTTAAAAAAGTGGTATGCGAACGAAACAAACTATACAGAGGGGCGAATTTCAAAAGAAACAATTGCCCATAACTTTGAAATAATTGGGAAATTTTGCAAACCCATACATATTCTGATCAGCATTAATTTTGGGGAAAATAAGTTAATGAGAATTTGCCTGTTTTTAAAAATCGTTCTAAGGGCTTTTCGCCAAATAAGTCGTTTTTTAAGAAGATGTTTCATTTTTTAAAAAAGTTACAGGAATTTCGGAAACAACCGGGTTTAGATTCCTCGTCAAATTTCAGGGAAAAGGGTCACTTTGGGGTTTCTACGGTAAAAAAATATTTGGGCATGACCGAAAAAAACTATACAAAGGGGGCGAATTTCAAAGAAACAACTGCGCATAACTTCGAATTGGAATTTCGACAAACGCCAACATATTCGTGATCAGCATTGAATTCTGCCCAATAAAACTAAGTTAAGTGAGAATTGGCCTTTTTTTAAAATCGGTCGGGAAGGGTTTCTTTCAAAACAAATAAGTCGTTTTTTAAGAAGATGTTTCGTTTTTAAAAACAGTTCAGGGAATTTCGTGACACGGGAGCAGATTTAAACCCGGTCAAATTTCGAGGAAATGGGTCACTTTGTTAAGTTTCTGGGTAAAAAAAAGTGGGGAAAGCACTAAACAAACTATACAGGGGACGAATTTAAAGAAACAATTGGGCATAACTTCTGAACTAATTTAATTTCGACAAGCACCATTCATATTCATGATCAGCTTTGAATTCTTGCAAGAAAACTAAGTTTCTGAAATTTGGGCCCGTTTTTAAAATCGGTTGGAATTGGCTTTCAAGACAAATAAATCAGTTTTCAAAAATGTTTTATTTTTTAAAAAAATTCAGGGAAATTTTGTAAAGGAAAGATTTAATTCCTGATCAAATTTCAGTGAAATGGGTCCTTTGGTAAATTTTTAGGGAAAAAAAAAAAGTGGGGGGCATGACACAAACAAACTATACAGGGGACAATTTCAAAAAAAACAATTTTAAACCGAACTAATTTGGGAAATTTTGACAAAGCCCTACATATTTCTTTATCCTTAATTTTGCAATGAAACTAAGTTAAGTGAAATTGGCCCGTTTTTAAAATCGGTCGGTAAGTTGGCTTTCAAGACAAATAAGTGGTTTTCAAGAAGATGTTTCGTTTTAAAAAGTTACAGGAATCTCGTGACACGGAGACCAGATTTAGATTCCTGGTCAAATTTCGAGTGAAATGGGTCACTTTGTAAGTTTCTAGGGTAAAATAGAGGTATTCATGCACTGGAAAAAAACTATACAGAGGACGAATTTCAAAAGAAACAATTGGGCATAACTTCTGAACTGATTGGAATTTCGACAAGCGCCATACATATTCGTGATCAGCGTTGAACTCTGTGACTGTTTAGTGAGAATTGACTTGTTTTTGTAAAATCGGTCGGTATTTTTGGCTTTCAAACCAAATAGGTCTGTTTTTTCAAGAAGATGTTTCATTTTTAAAAAGTTACAGGAGTTTCGTGAAACGTAGACCAGATTTAGATTCCTGGTCAAATTTCGAGTGAAATGGGGACTTTGGTAGTTTCTACGGTAAAAAAATAGTGGGGGGCATGACCAAACAAACTATACAAAGGGACGAATTTCCGAAACAATTTCGCATATCTGAACTAAGAATTTCGACAACGCCATACATATTCGTGATCAGCATTGAATTCTGCGCAATAGAAACTAGTTAAGTGAGATGGCCTGTTTTTTAAAATGGTCGGTAAGTTGGCTTTCAAGACAAATAAGTCGGTTTTCAAAAGGGGGTTTTGTTTTTTTAAAAAAGTTAAGAATTTCGTGACCGGGGGCAGATTTAGATTCTGGTCAAATTTCAAAGTGAAATGGGTCACTTTTTTAAGTTTCTTAAAAAAAAAGTGGTGGGCGACACTGAAACAAACTATACAGAGGGACGAATTTCAAAAAAAACAAATTTGGGGATAACTTTGAACTATGGAATTTCGACAAGCACCATTCATATTCATGATCAGCTTTGAATTTGTGCAAGAGAAACTAAATTTCGTGAGGGTTGGCCTGTTTTTTTTAAAATCGGTTGGGAAGTTGGCTTTCAAGACAAATAAGTCCCGGGTTTTTAAGATGTTTCATTTTTAAAAAAACAGAATTTCTGAAAAGGAACCAGATTTAGATTCTGATCAAATTTCGAGTGAAATGGGGCACTTTGGTAAGTTTCTACGGTAAAAAAAAAAAAAAAGTGGTGGGCATGACCAAACAAACTAACAGAGGGACGAATTTCAAAAAAAACAATTGGGATAACTTCTGAACTAATTTGGGAAATTTTGACAAAGCCATACATATTCGTGATCAGCTGAATTCTGTGCAATAGAAATAAGAAGTAAAATGGCCTGTTTTTTTAAAAATCGGTCGGTAAGTTGGCTTTCAAGACAAATAAGTCGTTTTCAAGAAGATGTTTTTGTTTTTAAAAAGTTACGGGGAAACTCGTGAAAGGAGACCAATTTAGATTCCTGGTCAAAATTTTAAAAGAAATGGGTCACTTTGGTAAGTTTCTGGGGAAAAAAATAGAGGTATTAGACACGAAACAAACTATACAGGGGACGAATTTCAAAGAAACAATTGGGCAAACTTCTGAACTGATTGGAATTTCGACAAGCGCCATACATATTCGTGATCGCGTTGAACTCTGTGACTGTTTATGAAATTGACTTGTTTTTTTAAAATCGGTCCCGGGAAGTTTCTTTTAAACCAAATAGGTCTTTTTTCGAAGATGTTTCAAAAAAACGTTACAGGGGGTTTCGGAAACGTAGACCAGATTTAGATTTCCGGTCAAATTTCGAGTGAAATGGGTCACTTTGTTATGTTTCTAGGTTAAAAAAAAAAAGTGGTGGGCATGACACTGAAACAAACTATACAGAGAGGACGAATTTCAAAGAAACAATTGGGCATAATTTCTGAACTAATTGGAATTTCGACAAGCGCCTAAAATTCATGATCAGCTTTGAATTTGTGCAAGAGAAACGAATTTACTGAGGGAAATTTGGTTGTTTTGTAAATCGGTCGGTAAGTTGGCTTTTAAGTCAAATGGGCTTTTTTTCAAGAAGATGTTTCATTTTTAAAAAAGTTACGAATTTTTAAACTGAAATTTGATTCCCGGTCAAATTTCGAAAAAATGGGTAACTTTTTAAATTTCTAAGTTTTTGGTGGGCATGACACGAAAAAAAATAAACAGGGGACGAATCAAAAAAAACAATTTGGGGATAATTCTGAATGATTTTTCGACAAACGTCATACATATTCATGATCAGCTTTGAATTCTGTGCAAGAGAAACAAGTTTACGGGGAATTGGCTTGTTTTTTAAAATCGGTCTTTAAATTGGCTTTCAAGCCAAATAGGTCTTTTTTCAAGAAAATGTTCCATTTTTTTAAAAAAATTTACAGGAATTTCAAAAAAGGAACCAATTTAGATTCTGGTCAAATTAGTGAAATGGGTCACTTTGGTAAGTTTCAGGGTAAAAAAATGTGGTATGCATGACACTGAAACAAACTAAACAGAGGGGGCAATTTTAAAAACTTGGAAACTTGAACTAAATGGAATTTCGAAAAACCATACATATTCGTAATCAGCTTTGAATTCTGTTACGAGAAACTAAGTTTACTGAGTTTTTCTTTTTTCAAATCCGTCGGGAAGTTAGCTTTCAAAAACCCAAAAAGGTCTGTTTTTAAGAACATGTTTCATTTTTAAAAAAAATTCTACTTTTTGAAACGTAGAAAATTTTGATTTTTGGTAAATTTCAAATGAAATGGGGCACTTTTTTAAGTTTCTAGGTAAAAAAAAATGGTGGGCATGACACTGGAAAAAAACTATACAGAGGGACAATTTCAAAAAAAATGGGGATAACCCGAACTAATTTGGGAATTTGACAAGCACCATTCATATTCATGATCAGCTTTGAATTCTGTGCAAGAAACTGTTTCGTGAGAATTGGGCCCGTTTTTTTAAAAAACGGTTGGTAAGTTGGCTTTCAAACAAATAAATCGGTTTTTCAAGATGTTTTTTTTTAAAAAAATTACAGGAATATCTGAAGGAGACCAGATTTAATTCCTGGTCAAATTTCGAGTGAAATGGGTCACTTTGGTAAGTTTTTAGGGTAAAAAAATAAGGGTTTTTTGAAATGAAACAAACTATCAGAGGGACGAATTTCAAAAAAAACAATTGGGCATAACTTCTGAACTGATTGGAATTTCGACAAGCGCCATACATATTCGTGATCAGCGTTGAACTTTTGGGCTGTTTAGTGAGAATTGACTTGTTTTTTAAAAATCGGTGGAATTCTTTTTAAACCAAATAAAGGGCTTTTTTTTTTAAGAAGATGTTTCATTTTTAAAAAAGTTCAGGGGTTTCGGGGAAAAGTAGACCAGATTTAGATTCCCGGTCAAATTTCAGTGAAATGGGGCACTTTGGTAAGTTTTTGGGGGAAAAATATGGTATGCATGACCTTTAAACAAACATATAGGGGAAGAATTTAAAAAAACAATTGGGGAAAATTTGAACTAAATGGAAATTTTGACAAACACCATACATATTCGTAATCAGCTTTGAATTTGTGCAAGATAAATTAAATTTCGTGAGTTTGGGCCCGTTTTTAAAATCGGTCGGTAAAATCCTTTCAAGCCAAATAGGTCGGTTTTTTCAAGGTGTTTCATGTTTGAAATAGTTACATTAATTTCGTGAAACGTAGACCAGATTTAGATTCCTGGTCAAATTTCGAGTGAAATGGGTCACTTTGGTAAGTTTCTACGGTAAAAAAAAACAATTGTGGTGGGCATGACTCTGAAAAAAACTATACAGAGAAGACGAATTTCAAAGAAACAATTGGGCATAACTTCTGAACTGATTGGGATTTCGACAAACGCCATACATATTCATGATCAGCTTTGAATTCTGTGCAAGAGAAACGAAGTTTACTGAGAATTGGCTTGTTTTGTAAAATCGGTCGGTAAGTTGGCTTTCAAGTCAAATAGGTTTGTTTTTACAAGAAGATGTTTCATTTTTTAAAAAAAGTTACAGGAATTTCGTGAAACGTAGACCAGATTTAGATTCCTGGTCAAATTTCGAGTGAAATGGGTAACTTTGGTAAGTTTCTACGGTAAAAAAAAAATTTTGGTGGGCATGACACTGAAAAAAACTAAACAGAGGGACGAATTTCAAAGAAACAATTGGGCATAACTTCTGAACTAATTGGAATTTCGACAAGCACCATTCATATTCATGATCAGCTTTGAATTCTGTGCAAGAGAAACTAAGTTTCGTGAGAATTGGCCTGTTTTTTAAAATCGGTTGGTAAGTTGGCTTTCAAGACAAATAAGTCGGTTTTTTCAAGATGTTTCATTTTTTAAAAAAAAGTTACAGGAATTTCGTGAAACGGAGACCAGATTTAGATTCCTGGTCAAATTTCGAGTGAAATGGGTCACTTTGGTAAGTTTCTAGGGTAAAAAAAAATAGAGGTATTCATGACACTGAAACAAACTATACAGAGGGGACGAATTTCAAAGAAACAATTGGGCATAACTTCTGAACTGATTGGAATTTCGACAAGCGCCATACATATTCGTGATCAGCGTTGAACTCTGTGACTGTTTAGTGAGAATTGACTTGTTTTGTAAAATCGGTCGGTAAGTTGGCTTTCAAACCAAATAGGTCTGTTTTTTTCAAGAAGATGTTTCATTTTTAAAAAAAAGTTACAGGAGTTTCGTGAAACGTAGACCAGATTTAGATTCCTGGTCAAATTTCGAGTGAAATGGGTCACTTTGTTAAGTTTCTAGGTTAAAAAAATAGTGGTGGGCATGACACTGAAACAAACTATACAGAGAGGACGAATTTCAAAGAAACAATTGGGCATAATTTCTGAACTAATTGGAATTTCGACAAGCGCCATACATATTCGTGATCAGCATTGGAAGTCTTTGCGGGAAAAAACTAAGTTTCGTGAGAATTGGCCTGATTTTTAAAATTGGTCGGGGAAGTTGGCTTTCAAGCCAAAAAGGTCAGTTTTCAAGATGTTTCATTTTTAAAAAAGTTCAGAATTTCGTGAAACGTAGACCAGATTTAGATTCCTGGTCAAATTTCGAGTGAAATGGGTCACTTTGGTAAGTTTCTAGGGTAAAAAAAAATAGTGGTATGCATGACACTGAAACAAACTATATAGAGGGGAAGAATTTCAAAGAAACAATTGGGCATAACTTCTGAACTAAATGGAATTTCGACAAACACCATACATATTCGTAATCAGCTTTGAATTCTGTGCAAAAAAATTAAGTTTCCCTGAGAATTGGCCTGTTTTTAAAATCCCGGGCGGTAAAAATCGGCTTTCAAGCCAAATAGGTCGGATTTTTCAAGGTGTTTCATGTTTGAAATAGTTACATTAATTTCGTGAAACGTAGACCAGATTTAGATTCCTGGTCAAATTTCGAGTGAAATGGGTCACTTTGGTAAAAGTTTCTACGGTAAAAAAAAACAATTGTGGTGGGCATGACTCCCGAAAAAACTATACAGAAGACGAATTTCAAAAAAAACAATTGGGCATAACTTCGAAGTTGGGTTTCGACAAACGCCATACATATTCATGATCAGCTTTGAATTCTGTGCAAAAGAAACAAGTTTACTGAAATTGGCTTGTTTTGTAAAATCGGTCGTAAGTTGGCTTTTCCCAAATCAAATAGGTTTTTTTACAAGAAGATGTTTCATTTTTAAAAAAGTTACAGGAATTTCGTGAAACGTGACCAGATTTAGATTCCCGGTCAAATTTCGAGGGGAAAAGGGTAACTTTGGTAAGTTTTTACGTAAAAAAATTTTTGGTGGGCATGACCTGAAAAAAAAAAAACAGGGGGACGAATTTCAAAAGAAACAATTGGGCATAACTTCGAACGTTGGGGTTTCGACAAACGTCATACATATTCATGATCAGCTTTGAATTCTGTGCAAGAGAAACTGGTTTTCTGGGAATTTGGGTTGTTTTTTAAAATCGGTCGGGAAATTGGCTTTCAAGCCAAATGGTCTTTTTTCAAAAAAAATGTTCCCTTTTTTTAAAAAAAGTTCAGAATTTCATGAAACGGAGACCGATTTAGATTCCCGGTCAAATTTCAGGGGAAATGGGTCACTGGTAAGTTTCTGGGTAAAAAAATGGTATGCATGACACAAACAAATAAACAGAGGGACAATTTTAAAAAAACAATTGGTCATAACTTCGAACTAAATGGAATTTCGACAAACCCATACATATTCGTAATAGCTTTGAATTCTGTACGGGAAAATAAGTTTTCTGAAATTGGTCTGTTTTCAAATCCCTCGGTAAGTTACTTTCAAAAACCAAATAGGTCTTTTTACAAGAACATGTTTCATTTTTAAAAAGTTCTGGACTTTCGTGAAACGTAGACCAAATTTAGATTCCGGTAAATTTTAGTGAAATGGGTCACTTTGTTAAGTTTCTAGGGTAAAAATAGTGGTGGGCATGACACTGGGAAAAAAACTATAAAAGGGACGAATTTCAAAAAAAACAATTGGGCATAACTCGAAATAATTTGGGTTTCGACAAGCACCATTCATATTCATACAGCTTTGAATTCTGTGCAAAAACTAAGTTTCTGAAATTGTTTTTTAAAATCGGTTGGTAAATGGCTTTCAAGACAAATAAGTCGGTTTTTTAAGATGTTTCATTTTTTAAAAAAGTTACAGGGAATTTGTGAAACGGAACCAGTTTGATTCTGGTCAAATTTCGAGGTGGTACTTTTGGGAAATTTCTGGGGGAAAAAAAAAAAGAGGTATTCATGACACTGAAAAAAACTATACAGAGGGACGAATTTCAAAGAAACAATTGGGCATAACTTCTGAACTGATTGGTTTCGACAAGCGCCATAAAATTCGTGATCAGCGTTGAACTCTGTGACTGTTTTGTGAAAATTACTTGTTTTTTAAAAACGGTGTAAGTTGGCTTTCAAACCAAATAGGTTTTTTTTCAAGATGTTTCATTTTTTAAAAAAATTACAGGGTTTCGTGAAACGTAGACCCGATTTAGATTCCCGGTCAAATTTCAGTGAAATGGGTCACTTTGTTAAGTTTCCAAGGGTTAAAAAAAAAAAGTGGTGGGCTGACCTGAAAAACTATACAGAGAGGACGAATTTCAAAAAAAACAATTGGGCATAATTTCTGAACTAATTGGAATTTCGACAAGCGCCATAATATTCGTGATCAGCATTGAAGTCTGTGCGAGGAAAAAACTAAGTTTCGTGAGTTTGGGCCCGATTTTTAAAATTGGTCGGTAAGTTGGCCCAAACCAAAAAGGGCGTTTTTTAAGATGTTTCATTTTTAAAAAGTTACAGGAATTTCGTGAAACGTAGCCAGATTTGATTCCTGGTCAAATTTGGGGAAATGGGTCCTTTTGGGAAATTTTTGGGTAAAAAATAGTGGTAGCTGACACTGAAACAAAAAATATAGGGGAAGAATTTCAAAGAAACAATTTGGGCAAAATCGAAATAAATGGAATTTGCAAACACCATACATATTCGTAATCAGCTTTAATTCTGTGCAAGATAAATTAAGTTTCTGAGTTTGGGCCCGTTTTTTTTAAAAACGGTCGGTAAGTCGGCTTTTAAGCCAAATAGGGCGGTTTTCAAGGTGTTTTATGTTTGAAATAGTTACATTAATTTCGTGAAACGTAGACCAGATTTAGATTCCTGGTCAAATTTCGAGTGAAATGGGTCACTTTGGTAAGTTTCTACGGTAAACAATTGTGGTGGGCATGACTCTGAAAAAACTATACAGAAGACGAATTTCAAAACAATTGGGCATAACTTCTGAACTGATTGGGATTTCGACAAACGCCATACATATTCATGATCAGCTTTGAATTCTGTGCAAGAAGAAACGAAATTTGCACGAGAATTAGCTTGTTTTACACGTAAAATCGGTCGGTAAGTTGGCTTTCAAGTCAAATAAATTTGTTTTACAAGAAGATGTTTCATTTTTTAAAAAGTTACAGAATTTCAAGTGAGAGAGCGTAGACCAGATTTAGATTCACCAGGTCAAATTTCGAGGTGAAATGGGTAGCTTTGGTAAGTTTCTACGGTAAAAATTTTGGTGGGCATGACTGAAAAAACTAAGCAGGAGGGACGAATTTCAAAACAATTGGGCACTTAACTACGAACTGATTGGGGTTCGACAAACGTCATACATATTCATGATCAGCTTTGAATTCTGTGCAAGAGAAACTAAGTTTACTGAGGTAACTTGTTTTGTAAAATCGGTCAGTAAGTTGGCTTTCAAGCTTAAATAGGTCTGTTTTTCAAGAAAATGTTCCATTTTTAAAATAAGTTACAGGAATTTCATGAAACGGAGACCAGATTTAGATTCTGGTCAAATTTCAGTGAAATGGGTCACTTTGGTAAGTTTCTAGGGTAAAAAATAGTGGTACATGCATGACACTGAAACAAACTATACAGAGGGGACGAATTTCAAAGAAAGCAATTGGTCATAACTTCTGAACTAAATGGAGATTTCGACAAAACACCATACATATTCACGTAATCAGCTTTGAATTCTGTGCTTTTTGAGAAAACTAGGGTTGAAATTGGTCTGTTTTTCAAATCCGTCGGTAAGTTAGCTTTCAAGCCAAATAGGTCTGTTTTTACAAGAACATGTTTCATTTTTTAAAAAAAGTTACTGGACTTTCGTGAAACGTAGACCAAATTTAGATTCCTGGTCAAATTTCGAGTGAAATGGGTCACTTTGGTAAGTTTCTACGGTAAAAAAATAGTGGTGGGCATGACACTGGGGAAACACTAAACTATACAGAGGGGGACGAATTTCAAAGAAATAATTGCGCGCTTCTGAACTAAATGGAATTTCGACAAACACACCATACATGACGTAATCAGCTTTGAATTCTGTGCAAAAGTATTAAGTTTACTGAGAATTGGTCTGTTTTTAAAACCGGTCGGTAAAGTTGGCTTCAAAGAAGCCAAATAGGTCTTTTCAAAGGTGTTTTGCCATTTTTTTTAAAAAGTTACAGAATTTTCATGAAGCGAGGACAAATTTTAGATTCCTGGTTTAATTTCGGTGAAATGGGTCACTTTGGTACGTTTCTGGTTTAAAAAATATAGTGGTGCGCATGACAATGAAACAGACCTTTATTAACAGAGGGGACACGAATTTCAAAACAGTTGGAGTGCATAGCTACAGACTAGTGGAATTTCGACAAGCGCCATACATATTCTTGATCAGCATTGAATTCTGTGCAAGAGAAACTAAGTTAAGTGAGAATTGGCCTGTTTTTTAAAATCGGTCGGTAAGTTGGCTTTCAAGCCAAATAAGTCGGTTTTTCAAGAAGATATTTCATTTTTAAAAAAAAGTTACAGGAATTTCATAAACGTAGACCAGATTTAGATTCCTGGTCAAATTTCCAGTGAAATGGGTCACTTTGGTAAGTTTCTAGGGTAAAAAAAAAAAAAAATAGTGGTGGGCATGACACTGGAAACAAACTATACAGGGGACAATTTTAAAGAAACAATTGGGCATAACTACGAACTGATTGGAATTTCGACAAACGCCATACATATTCGTGATTAGCGTTGCATTCTGTGCAAGAATAACTGTTTAGTGAGAATTGACTTGTTTTGTAAAATCGGTCGGTAAGTTGGCTTTCAAGACAAATAAGTCGGTTTTTTAAAGAAGATGTTTCGTTTTTTAAAAAAAAGTTACAGGAATTTCGTGATACGGAGACCAGATTTAGATTCCTGGTCAAATTTCGAGGTGCTAGGTCACTTTGTTAAGTTTCTAGGGTAAAAAAAAATAGTGGTGGGCATGACACTGAAACAAACTATACAGAGGGGACGAATTTCAAAGAAACAATTGGGCATAACTTCTGAACTAATTGGAATTTCGACAAGCGCCATTCATATTCATGATCAGCTTTGAATTCCGTTACTTTTAAAGATTAACTAAGTTTCGTGAGAATTGGCCGGTTTTTTAAAAATCGGTCCTGGTAAGTTGGCTTTCAAGCCAAATAGGTCGATTTTTCAAGGTGTTCATGTTTAAAATAGTTACGTTAATTTCGTGAAACGGAGACCAGATTTAGATTCCTGGTCAAATTTCGAATGAAATGGGTCACTTTAGTACTGAGGATTTCTAGGTTAAAAAAATATATGGTGGTATGCGCTGACACACTGAAACAAACTAGGGGACGAGAATTTCAAAGAAGCAATTGCGCATAACTTCTGAACTAATTGGAATTTCGACAAACGCCATACATATTCGTGATCAGCATTGAAGTCTGTGTGCAATAGAAAGTAGGATTTCGTGAAATTGGCTGTTTTTTAAATCGGTTGGTAAGTTGGCTGAAGACAAATAAGTCGGTTTTCAAAGAAGATGTTTCGTTTTTTTAAAAAGTTACAGGAATTTCGTGACACGGAGACCAGATTTAGATTCCTGGTCAAATTTCGAGTGAAATAGATTATTTTGTTGTTAAGTTTCTGGGGTAAAAATAGTGGTGGGCGACACTGAAACAAACTATACAGAGGGACCCGAATTTCAAAAGAAACAATTGAGCATAACTTCTGAACTAGTGGAATTTCGACAAGCGCCATTCATATTCATGATCAGCTTTGAATTCTGTGCAAGAGAAAGTAAGTTTCGTGAAATTAGCCTGTTTTTAAATCGGTTGGTAAGTTGTGGCTTTGAACAAATAAGTCGATTTTTCAAGGAATGTTTCCATTTTTAAAAAAAGTTACAGGAGTTTTCGTGAAGCGGAGACCAATTTAGATTCCTGGTCAAATTTCGAGTGAAATGGGTCACTTTGGTAAGTTTCTACGGTAAAACAATTGTGTGGTGGGCATGACTCTGAAAAAACTATACAGAGGGACGAATTTCAAAGAAACAATTGGGCATAATTTTGTAAAAATCGGTCGGTAAGTTAACTTTCGGAAGTCAAATAGGTCTGTTTTTTTCAAGAAGATGTTCATTTTAAAATAAGTTACGAATTTCATGAAACACGCAGACCAGATTTAGATTCTTGGTCAAATTTCGAGTGAAATGGGTCACTTTGGTAAGTTTCTAGGGTAAAAAAAAAAATAGTGGTATGCATGACACTGAAATAAACTATACAGAGGACGAATTTCAAAGAAACAATTGGGCATAACTTCTGAACTAATTGGAATTTTGACAAGCGCCATTCATTTTCATGATCAGCTTTGAATTCCGTGCAAGATAAACTAAGTTTCGTGAGAATTGGCCTGTTTTTTAAAATCGGTCGGTAAGTTGGCTTTGAAGCCAAATAGGTCGGTTTTTTCAAGGTGTTTCATGTTTAAAATAGTTACGTTAATTTCGTGAAACGGAGACCAGATTTAGATTCCTGGTCAAATTTCGAAAGAAATGGGTCACTTTGGTAAGTTTCTAGGTTTTTAAAATAGTGGTATGCATGACACTGGAAATAAGTATACAGAGGGACGAATTTCAAAGAAACAATTGCGCATAACTTCTGAACTAATTGGAATTTCGACAAACGCCATACATATTCGTGATCAGCATTGGTCTGTGCAAGAGAAACTAAGTTAAGTGAGAATTTGCCTGTTTTTAAAATCGTTCGGTAGTTGGCTTTCAAGCCAAATAAGTCGGTTTTCAGAAGATGTTTCATTTTTAGAAACAGTTACAGAATTTCGATGAAACGGAGACCAGATTTAGATTCCTGGTCAAATTTCGGTGAAATGGGTCACTTTGGTAAGTTTCTGCGGTAAAAAAAAAAAATAGTGAGGTGGGCATGACCCGCAAACAAACTATACAAAGGGGCCCGAATTTCAAAGAAACAATTTACGCATAACTTCTGAACTAATTGGAATTTCGACAAACGCCATACATATTCGTGATCAGCATTGAATTCTGCGCAATAGAAACTAAGTTAAGTGAGAATTGGCCTGTTTTTAAAATCGGTCGGTAAGTTGGCTTTCAAGACAAATAAGTCAGTTTTTCAAGAAGATGTTCGTTTTTAAAAAAAGTTACAGGAATTTCGTGACACGAGCAGATTTAGATTCTGGTCAAATTTCGAGGTGAAATGGTCCTTTGTTAAGTTTCTAGGGTAAAAAAATAGTGAAGTGGAGCATGACACTGGAAACAAGCTATACAGAGGACGAATTTCAAAGAAACAATTATAGGCATAACTTCTGAACTAATTTGGAATTTCGACAAGCACCATTCATATTCATGATCAGCTTTGAATTCTGTGCAAGAGAAACTGAATTTCGTGAAATTGGCCTGTTTTTTAAAATCACGGTTGTGTGGGATTGGCTTTCAAGCCAAATAGGTCTGGTACAAGAAGATGTTTCATTTTTAAAAAAGTTACAGAATTTCGTGAAACGTAGGCCAGATTTAGATTCACAAGGTCAGAATTTCGTCTGAAATGGGTCACTGTTGGTTTCTAGGGTAAAAATAGTGGTATGCATGACACTGAAACAAATATGGGGACGAATTTCAAAGAAACAATTGGGCATAACTTCTGAACTAATTGGAATTTTGACAAGCGCCATTCATTTTCATGATCAGCTTTGAATTCCGTGCAAGATAAACTAAGTTTCGTGAGAATTGGCCTGTTTTTTAAAATCGGTCGGTAAGTTGGCTTTGAAGCCAAATAGGTCAGTTTTTTCAAGGTGTTTCATGTTTAAAATAGTTACGTTAATTTCGTGAAACGGAGACCAGATTTAGATTCCTGGTCAAATTTCGAATGAAATGGGTCACTTTGGTAAGTTTCTAGGTTAAAAAAAAATAGTGGTATGCATGACACTGAAACAAACTATACAGAGGGGACGAATTTCAAAGAAACAATTGCGCATAACTTCTGAACTAATTGGAATTTCGACAAACGCCATACATATTCGTGATCAGCATTGAAGTCTGTGCAATTGAAAGTAAGTTTCGTGAGAATTGGCCTGTTTTTTAAAATCGGTTGGTAAGTTGGCTTTGAAGACAAATAAGTCGGTTTTTTCAAGAAGATGTTTCGTTTTTTAAAAACAGTTACAGGAATTTCGTGACACGGAGACCAGATTTAGATTCCTGGTCAAATTTCGGTGAAATGGGTCACTGTTAAGTTTCTGGGGTAAAAAAATAGTGGTTGGCATGACACTGAAACAAACTATACAGAGGGACGAATTTCAAAAGAAACAGGTGACGAGCATAACTGAACTATTTGATTTCGCCATTCATATTCATGATCAGCTTTTGCGAATTCATGCAGAGAAGTAAGTGTGTCGTGAGAAATTGGCCTGTTTTAAAAATCGGTTGGTAAGTTGGCTTTGAAGACACATAAGTCGATTTTTTCAAGATGTTTCATTTTTAAAAAGTTACAGGAGTTTCGTGAAACGGAGGCCAGATTTAGATTCCTGGTCAAATTTCGAGTGAAATGGGTCACTTTGGTAAGTTTTCACAGGGTAAAACAATTGTGGTGGACATGACTCTGAAACAAACTATACAGAGGGGAAGAATTTCAAAAAGAAACAATTGGGCATAACGCTACGAACTAAATGGAATTTCGACAAACACCATACATATTCGTAATCAGCTTTGAATTCTGTGCACAAGAAACTAGGATTTACTGAGAATTGGTCTGTTTTTAAAATCGGTCGGTAAGTTGGCTTTCAAGCCAAATAAGGTCTGTTTTACAAAGAAGATGTTTCATTTTTTAAAAAAAAGTTACAGAATTTCATTGAGACGGGGAGCCAGATTTGAATTCCTGGTCAAATTTCCGAGTAAAATGGGTCACTTGTCAAGTTTCTAGGTTAAAAATAGTGGTGGGCATGACAGTGGGAAACAAACTATACAGAGGGACGAATTTCAAAGAAACAATTGGGCATAACTTTCACGAACTAGTGGAGATTTCGACAAGCGCCATTCATATTCATGATCGGCTTTTTTGAATTCCGTGCCATAAATTAAGTTTCGTGAGAGGTGGCCCTGTTTTAAAATCGGTCGGTAAGTCGGCTTTAAGCCAAATAGGTCAGTTTTCAAGGTGAACCATGTTTGAAATAGTTACATTAATTTGAAACGTAGACCAGATTTAGATTCCTGGTCAGAGTTTCAGTGAAATGGGTCACTTTGGTAAGAGTTTAGCTAGTGTGGTGGGCATGACTCTGAAAAAAGCATACAGAGAAGACGAATTTCAAAGAAACAATTGGGCATAACTTCTGAACTGATTGGAGTTTTCGACAAACGCCATACATATTCATGATCAGCTTTGAATTCTGTGCAAGAGAAACGAAGTTTACTGAGGTGGCCTTGTTTTTACAAAATCGGTCGGTAAGTTTGGCACCAGGGGAAGTCAAATAAGGTCCTGTTTTACAAAGAAGATGTTTCATTTTAAAAAAGTTACAGAATTTCGTGAAGCATGGGGCCAAGATTCAGATTCTGGGTCAAATTTCGAGTGAAATGGGTAACTTTTGGTAAGTTCTACGGTAAAAAATTTGGTGGGCATGACACTGAAAAAACTAAACAGAGGGACGAATTTCAAAGAAAACAATTGGGCATAACTTCTACCGAACTGATTGGGATTTCGACAAACGTCATACATATTCATGATCAGCTTTGAATTCTGTGCAAGAGAAACTAAGTTTACTGAGAATTGGCTTGTTTTGTAAAAATCGGTCAGTAGGATTGAGAAGCCCAAAAGAAATGGGTCCTGTTTTCAAGAAAATGTTTCATTTTAAAATAAGTTACCGAATTTCATGAAGCGGAGGACCCGATTTGAAAGATTCCTGGTCCGGAGTTCGAAGGTGAAATGGGTCACTTTGGTAAGTTCCTAGAATTAAAAATAATTATGGTATGCATGACACTGAAACAAACTATATACAGAGGGACGAATTTCGAAAAGAGAAACAGTGGTCACTACAGACTGAAGTAATGGAATTTCGACAAACACCATACATATTCGTAATCAGCTTTGAATTCTGTGCACAAGAAACTAAGTTTACTGAGAATTGGTCTGTTTTTTAAAATCGGTCGGTAAGTTGGCTTTCAAGCCAAATAGGTCTGTTTTTACAAAGAAGATGTTTCATTTTTTAAAAAAGTTACAGGAATTTCGTGAGACGGAGACCAGATTTAGATTCCTGGTCAAATTTCAATTAAAATGGGTCACTGTCCGAGTTTTTCTAGGTTAAAAATAATTGGTGGGCATGACGGTGAAACAAACTATACAGGGGTTGAATTTCAAAAGAAACAATTACTGGGCATAACTTCTGAACTGAGTAGATTTCGACAAGCGCCATTCATATTCATGATCAGCTTTTGAATTCCGTGCAAGATAAATTAAGTTTCGTGAAAATTGGCCTGTTTTTAAAATCGGTCGGTAAGTCGGCTTTCAAGCCAAATAGGTCGGTTTTTTCAAGGGTGTTTCATGTTTGAAATAGTTACACATTGTTCGTGAAGCGTAGACCAGATTTAGATTCTGGTCAAATTTCGAGTGAAATGGGTCACTTTGGTAGTTCTACGGTAAAAACAATTGTGGTGGGCATGACTCTGAAAAACTATACAGAAGACGAATTTCAAAGAAATTGGGCATAGCTTCTGAACTGATTGGGATTTCAAGTAAGAAGCATATGCATATTGCCGTCGAGCTTTGAATTCTGTGCAAGAGAAACGAAGTTTACTGAGGAGTGGCTTGTTTTGTAAAATCGGTCGGTAAGTTGGCTTTCAAAAGTAAAATAGGTCTGTTTTTACAAAGAAGATGTTTCATTTTTTAAAAAGTTACAGAAGATTTCGTGAAACGTGGGCCGGAATTTAGATTCCTGGTCAAATTTCGAAATTGAAATGGAATAACTTTGGTAAGTTTCTACAGTAAAAAATTTTTGGTGGGCATGACACTGAAAAAACTAAACAACAGAGGGACGAATTTCAAAAGAAACAATTGGGCATAACTACGAACTGATTGGGATTTCGACAGGCGTCATACATATTCATGATCAGCTTTGAATTCTGTGCAAGAGAAACTAGTTTACTGAGAATTGGCTTGTTTTTTTGCTAAAATCGGTCGGTAAGAAGTTGGCTTTCAAAGCCAAAATAGGTCTGTTTTTCAAGAAAATGTTTCATTTTTGAAATAAGTTACAGAATTTCATGAAACGGAGACCAGATTTAGATTCTGGGTCAAATTTCGAGGTGAAATGGGTCACTTTGGTAGTTTCTAGGGTAAAAAATGGTGGTATGTGACACTGGAAACAAACTATACAGAGGGACGAATTTCAAAAACAATTGGTCATAACTTCTGAACTAAATGGAATTTCGACAAACACCATACATATTCGTAATCAGCTTTGAATTCTGTGCAAGAGAAAGTAAGTTTCGTGAGAATTGGCTTGTTTTTTAAAATCGGTTGGTAAGTTGGCTTTGAAGACAAATAAGTCGATTTTTTTCAAGATGACTCATTTTTAAAAAAGTTACAGTTTCGTGAAACAGGAGACCAGATTTAGATTCCTGGTCAATTTCGAGTGAAATGCGGGTCACTTTGGTAAGTTCTACGGTAAAAACAATTCTGGTGGGCATGACTCTACAAGAAAAAACTATACACAGGGGACGAATTTCAAAGAAACAATTGGGCATAACTTCTGAACTGATTGGGATTTTGACAAACGCCATACATATTCATGATCAGCTTTGAATTCTGTGCAAGAGAAACTAAGTTTACTGAAAATTGTGGCTTGTTTTGTAAAATCGGTCAGTAGAAAGTTAACTTTCAAGTCCCAAATAGGTCTGTTTTTGCCAAAGAGAAATGTTTCATTTTTAAAATAAGTTACAGGAATTTTGCATGAAACGGAGACCAGGTTAGATTCTTGGTCAAATTTCGAGTGAAATGGGTCACTTTATTGGTAAGTTCTAGGGTAAAAAATAGTGGTATGCATGACACTGAAATAAACTATACAGAGGGACAATTTCAAAGAAAACAATTGGGCATAACTTCTGAACTGGTGGAATTTTGACAAAAGCGCCATTCATTTTCATGAAGTCAGCTTTGAATTTAAGTACAAGATAAACTAAGTTTCGTGAGAATTGGCTGTTTTTAAAATCGGTCGGTAAGTTGGCTTTAAAGCCAAATAAGGTCAGTTTTCAAGGTGTTTCATGTTTAAAATAGTTACCATTGTTCGTGAAACGGAGACCAGATTTAGATTCCTAGTCAGAATTTCGAGATAGAGAAATGGGTCACTTTGGTTTCTAGGTTTAAAAAAAATAGTGGTATGCATGACACTGAAACAAACTATAGAGGGACGAATTTCAAAGAAAACAATTTGCGCTTCTGAACTAATTGGGTCGACAAACATACATACATATTCGTGATCAGCATTGAGATTCTGTGCAAGAGAAACTAAGTTAAGTGAGAATTTGCCTGTTTTTAAAATCGTTCGGTAGGATTGGCTTTCAAGCCAAATAAGTCCGGTTTTTCAAAGAAGATGTTTCATTTTTAAAAAGTTGCAGGAATTTCATTGAAACGGAGACCAGATTTAGATTCCTGGTCAAATTTCGAATTGAAATGGGTTACTTTGGTAAGTTTCTACGGTATGAAAAAGTGGTGGACGTGAGCCACAGAGCACAAACTATACAAAAGGGGACGGAATTTCAAAAGAAACAATTGCATAACTTCTGAACTTAATTGAATTTCGACAAACGCCATATATTCGTGATCCAGCATAAGTTTCTGCGCAATGAAACTAAGTTAAGTGAAATTGGCCTGTTTTTTTTGAAATCGGTCGGTAAGTTGGCTTTCAAGGGACACATAAGTCGGTTTTTTTCAAGATGTTTCATTTTTAAAAAAGTTGCAGGAATTTCGTGAAACGTAGACCAATTTAGATTCTGTGGTCAAATTTCGAGTGAAATGGGTCACTGGTAAGTTTCTGGGGTAAAAAAAAAAAAATAGTGGTATGCATGACACTGAAACAAACTATATACAGAGGAATTTCAAAAGGAAACAATTGGGCATAACACTACAGACACAAATGGAATTTCGACAAACACCATACATATTCGTAATCAGCTTTGAATTCTGTGCACAGAAACTAAGTTTACTGAGAGTGTGGTCTGTTGTTTTAAAATCGGTCGGTAGGGTGGCTTTCAAGCCAAATAGGTCGGTTTTTCAGGTGTTTCATGTTTGAAATAGTTACATTAATTTCGTGAAGCGTAGACCAGATTTAGATTCTGGTCTCCAAATTTCAGTGAAATGGGTCGCACAGTAGAGTTTCTACGGTAAAACAATTGTGGTGGGCATGACTCTGAAAAAACTGCTACAGAGAGGCAATTTCAAAGAAACAATTGGGCACTTAACTTCACGAACTGATTGGGATTTCGACAAACGCCATACATATTCATGATCAGCTTTGAATTCTGTGCAAGAGAAACGAAGTTTACTGAGAATTGGCTTGTTTTGTAAAATCGGTCGGTAAGTTGGCTTTCAAGTCAAATAGGTCTGTTTTTACAAGAAGATGTTTCATTTTTTAAAAAAAGTTACAGGAATTTCGTGAAACGTAGACCAGATTTAGATTCCTGGTCAAATTTCGAGTGAAATGGGTAACTTTGGTAAGTTTCTACGGTAAAAAAAAAATTTTGGTGGGCATGACACTGAAAAAAACTAAACAGAGGGGACGAATTTCAAAGAAACAATTGGGCATAACTTCTGAACTGATTGGGATTTCGACAAACGTCATACATATTCATGATCAGCTTTGAATTCTGTGCAAGAGAAACTAAGTTTACTGAGAATTGGCTTGTTTTGTAAAATCGGTCGGTAAGTTGGCTTTCAAGCCAAATAGGTCTGTTTTTTCAAGAAAATGTTTCATTTTTTAAAATAAGTTACAGGAATTTCATGAAACGGAGACCAGATTTAGATTCCTGGTCAAATTTCGAGTGAAATGGGTCACTTTGGTAAGTTTCTAGGGTAAAAAAAATAGTGGTATGCATGACACTGAAACAAACTATACAGAGGGGACGAATTTCAAAGAAACAATTGGGCATAACTTCTGAACTAAATGGAATTTCGACAAACACCATACATATTCGTAATCAGCTTTGAATTCTGTGCAGAAGAAGTAAGTTTCGTGAGAAGTGGCTTGTTTTTTAAAATCGGTTGGTAAGTTGGCTTTGAAGACAAATAAGTCGATTTTTTCAAGATGTTTCATTTTAAAAAAGTTACAGGGTTTCGTGAAACGGAGACCAGATTTAGATTCTGGTCAAATTTCAAGTGAAATGGTCACTTTGGTAAAGCTTCTACGGTAAAAAAACAATTCTGGTGGGCATGACTCTGAAAAAACTATACAGAGGGGACGAATTTCAAAAGAAACAGTGGGCATAACTTCTGAACTGATTGGGATTTTTGACAAACGCCATACATGTATTCATGATCAGCTTTGAATTCTGTGCAAAGAAGAGAAACTAAGTTTACTGAAAATTGGCTTGTTTTGTAAAAATCGGTCGGTAGGATTGGCTTTCAAGTCAAATAGGTCTGTTTTTCAAGAAGATGTTTCATTTTTAAAATTGAAGTTACAGAGATTCATGGGAAACAGGGACCAGATTTAGATTCTTGGTCAAATTTCGAGTGAAATGGGTCACTTTGGTAGAAGAAGTTTCTAGGGTAAAAAAAAAATAGTGGTATGCATATTTACTGAAATAAACTATACAGAGGGACGAATTTCAAAGAAACAATTGGTCATAACTTCTGAACTAATTGAGATTTTGACAAGCGCCATTCATATTCATGATCAGCTTTGAATTCCGTGCAAGATAAACTAAGTTTCGTGAGAATTGGCATGTTTTTTAAAATCGGTCGGTAAGTTGGCTTTAAAGCCAAATAGGTCTGTTTTCAAGGTGTTTCATGTTTAAAATAGTTACGTTAATTTCGTGAAACGGAGACCGAATTTAGATTCCTGGTCAAATTTCGAATAAATTGGACCTTGGTAAGTTTCTAGGTTTAAAAAATAGTGGTATGCATGACACTGGAAACAAACTATATAGAGAGGGAACCGATTTCAAAGAAACAATTGGGCATAACATCTGAACTAAATGGAATTTCGATAAACACCATACATATTCGTAATCGGCTTTGAATTCTGTGCACGAGGAAACTAAGTGTACTGAGAATTGAAGTCTGTTTTTTTAAAATCCGGTCCCGGTAAGTTTGCTTTCCAAATACTGCAAATAGGTCTGTTTTACAAAGGAAGATGTTTCATTTTTAAAAGAGTTACAGAATTTCGTGAAAAGGAGACCAGATTTAGATTCCTGGTCGAATTTCGAGTGAAATGGGTGCTGTGGTAAGTTTCTAGGGTAAAAAATAATGAATTGGGCATGACACTGAAACAAACTATACAGAGGGACAATTTCAAAAGAAACAATTGGGCACTGAATTTCTGAACTAATTGGAATTTCTACAAGCGCCATACATATTCGTGATCAGCATTGAAGTCTGTGCAAGAGAAACTATGTTTCGTGAGAATTGGCCTGATTTTTAAAATTGGTCGGTAAGTTGGCTTTCAAGCCAAATGGAGGTCAGTTTTTCAAGATGTTGTTTTTTAAAAAAGTTACAGGAGTTTCGTGAAACGTAGACCAGATTTAGATTCCTGGTCAAATTTCGAGGTGGGAAATGGGTCACTGGTAAGTTTCTAGGGTAAAATAGTGGGTATGCATGACACTGAAACAAACTATACAGAGGGACAATTTCAAAGAAACAATTGGGCATAACTTCTGAACTGGTGGATTTTGACCAAGCGCCATTCATTTTCATGATCAGCTTTGAATTCCGTGCAAAGATAAACTAAGTTTCGTGAATTTAGCCTGTTTTTTAAAATCGGTCGGTAAGTTGGCTTTGAAGCCAAATAGGTCAGTTTTCAAGGTGTTTCATGTTTAAAATAGTGCGTTAATTTTACGTGAAACGGAGACCAGATTTAGATTCTGGTCAAATTTCGAATGAAATGGGTCACTTTTGAAGGTAAGTTTCTAGGTTAAAAATAGTGGTATGCATGACACTGAAACAAACTATACAGGGGACGAATTTCAAGAAACAATTGCGCAACTTCTGAACTGGTAGATTTCGACAAACGCCATACATATTCGTGATCAACGTGAAGTCTGTGCAATAGAAGTAAAAGTTTCGTGAGAATTGGCCTGTTTTAAAATCGGTTGGTAAGTTGGCTTTGAGAAGAGGTAAATAGATGGACACAAGAGGGTATTTCGTTTTTAAAAGATTTTGAGAATTTCATTTGACACGGAGACCAGATTTAGATTCACAATGGTCAAATTTCGAGTGAAATGGGTCACTTTGTTAAGTTTCTAGGGTAAAAAAAAATAGTGGTGGGCATGACACTGAAACAAACTATACAGAGGGGACGAATTTCAAAGAAACAATTGGCATAACTTCTGAACTAATTGGAATTTCGACAAGCGCCATTCATATTCATGATCAGCTTTGAATTCTGTGCAAGAGAAAGTAAGTTTCGTGAGAATTGGCCTGTTTTTTAAAATCGGTTGGTAAGTTGGCTTTGAAGACACATAAGTCGATTTTTTCAAGATGTTTCATTTTTTAAAAAAAAGTTACAGGAATTTCGTGAAACGTAGACCAGATTTAGATTCCTGGTCAAATTTCGTCTGAAATGGGTCACTTTGTTAAGTTTCTAGGGTAAAAAAAAAATAGTGGTATGCATGACACTGAAACAAACTATACAGAGGGGACGAATTTCAAAGAAACAATTGGGCATAACTTCTGAACTAATTGGAATTTTGACAAGCGCCATTCATTTTCATGATCAGCTTTGAATTCCGTGCAAGATAAACTAAGTTTCGTGAGAATTGGCCTGTTTTTTCAAAATCGGTCGATAGTTGGCACGAAGCCAAATAAGGTCAGTTTTCAAGGTGTTTCATGTTTAAAATAGTTACGTTAATTTCGTGGAAACGGAGACAGATTTAGATTCCTGGTCAAATTTCGAGAAGAAATGGGTCACTTTTGGTAGGATTTCTAGGTTTAAAAAATAGTGGTATGCATGACACAAACAAACTATACAAGGGGACGAATTTCAAAGAAACAATTGCGCATAACTTCTGAACTAATTGGAATTTCGACAAACGCCATACATATTCGTGATCAGCATTGAATTCTGTGCAAGAGAAACTAAGTTAAGTGAGAATTTGCCTGTTTTTTAAAATCGTTCGGTAAGTTGGCTTTCAAGCCAAATAAGTCGGTTTTTTCAAGAAGATGTTTCATTTTTTAAAAAAAGTTACAGGAATTTCGTGAAACGGAGACCAGATTTAGATTCCTGGTCAAATTTTGAGTGAAATGGGTCACTTTGGTAAGTTTCTACGGTAAAAAAAAAAATAGTGGGCATGACCCTGAAACAAACTATACAAAGGGGACGAATTTCAAAGAAACAATTGCGCATAACTTCTGAACTAATTGGAATTTCGACAAACGCCATACATATTCGTGATCAGCATTGAATTCTGCGCAATAGAAACTAAGTTAAGTGAGAATTGGCCTGTTTTTTAAAATCGGTCGGTAAGTTGGCTTTCAAGACAAATAAGTCGGTTTTTTCAAGAAGATGTTTCGTTTTTTAAAAAAAAGTTACAGGAATCTCGTGACACGGAGACCAGATTTAGATTCCTGGTCAAATTTCGAGTGAAATGGGTCACTTTGGTAAGTTTCTAGGGTAAAAAAAAAATAGAGGTATTCATGACACTGAAACAAACTATACAGAGGGGACGAATTTCAAAGAAACAATTGGGCATAACTTCTGAACTGATTGGAATTTCGACAAGCGCCATACATATTCGTGATCAGCGTTGAACTCTGTGACTGTTTAGTGAGAATTGACTTGTTTTGTAAAATCGGTCGGTAAGTTGGCTTTCAAACCAAATAGGTCTGTTTTTTTCAAGAAGATGTTTCATTTTTAAAAAAAAGTTACAGGAATTTCGTGAAACGTAGACCAGATTTAGATTCCTGGTCAAATTTCGAGTGAAGGTCACTTTGTTAAGTTTCTAGGTTAAAAAAATAGTGGTGGGCATGACACTGAAACAAACTATACAGAGAGGACGAATTTCAAAGAAACAATTGGGCATAATTTCTGAACTAATTGGAATTTCGACAAGCGCCATACATATTCGTGATCAGCATTGAAGTCTGTGCGAGAGAAACTAAGTTTCGTGAGAATTGGCCTGATTTTTAAAATTGGTCGGTAAGTTGGCTTTCAAGCCAAAAAGGTCGGTTTTTTCAAGATGTTTCATTTTTAAAAAAAAGTTACAGGAATTTCGTGAAACGTAGACCAGATTTAGATTCCTGGTCAAATTTCGAGTGAAATGGGTCACTTTGGTAAGTTTCTAGGGTAAAAAATAGTGGTATGCATGACACTGAAACAAACTATACAGAGGGGAAGAATTTCAAAGAAACAATTGGGCATAACTTCTGAACTAAATGGAATTTCGACAAACACCATACATATTCGTAATCAGCTTTGAATTCTGTGCACAAGAAACTAAGTTTACTGAGAATTGGTCTGTTTTTTAAAATCGGTCGGTAAGTTGGCTTTCAAGCCAAATAGGTCTGTTTTTACAAGAAGATGTTTCATTTTTTAAAAAAAGTTACAGGAATTTCGTGAGGCGGAGACCAGATTTAGATTCCTGGTCAAATTTCGAGTAAAATGGGTCACTTTGTCAAGTTTCTGGTTAAAAAAAAATTAGTGGCTGGCATGACAGTGAAACAAACTATACAGAGGGGACGAATTTCAAAGAAACAATTGGGCATAACTTCTGAACTAATTGGAATTTCGACAAGCGCCATTCATATTCATGATCAGCTTTGAATTCCGTGCAAGATAAATTAAGTTTCGTGAGAATTGGCCTGTTTTTTAAAATCGGTCGGTAAGTCGGCTTTCAAGCCAAATAGGTCCGGTTTTGGGTGTTTCATGTTTGAAATAGTTACATTAATTTCGTGGAAACGTAGACCAGATTTAGATTCTGTGGTCAAATTTCGAGTGAAATGGGTCACTTTTGGTAAGTTTCTACGGTAAAAAACAATTGTGGTGGGCATGACTCTGAAAAAATATACAGAAGGCAATTTCAAAAGAAACAATTGGGCATAACTTCTGAACTGATTGGGATTTCGACAAACGCCATACATATTCATGATCAGCTTTGGCAGATTCTGCAAAGGAAACGAGGGTTTTACAGAAATTAGCTTATTTTGCTAAAAATCGGTCGGTAAAGTTGGCTTTCAAGTCAAATAGGTCTGTTTTACAAAGAAGATGTTTCATTTTTAAAAAAAAGTTACAGAATTTCGTGAAACGTAGACCAGATTTAGATTCCTGGTCAAATTTCGAGTGAAATGGGTAACTTTGGTAAGTTTCTACGGTAAAAATTTTTGGTGGGCATGACACTGAAAAAACTAAACAGAGGGACCCAATTTCAAAGAAACAATTGGGCATAACTACGAACTGATTGGGATTTCGACAAACGTCATACATATTCATGATCAGCTTTGAATTCTGTGCAAGAGAAACTAAGTTTACTGAGAATTGGCTTGTTTTGTAAAAATCGGTCGGTAAGTTGGCTTTCCAGAAGCCAATAAGGTCTGTTTTCAAGAATATGTTTCATTTTTTAAAATAAGTTACAGGAATTTCATGAAACGGAGACCAGATTTAGATTCCTGGTCAAATTTCGAGTGAAATGGGTCACTTTGGTAAGTTTCTAGGGTAAAAAAAAAATAGTGGTATGCATGACACTGAAACAAACTATACAGAGGGGACGAATTTCAAAGAAACAATTGGTCATAACTTCTGAACTAAATGGAATTTCGACAAACACCATACATATTCGTAATCAGCTTTGAATTCTGTGCACGAGAAACTAAGTTTACTGAGAATTGGTCTGTTTTTTCAAATCCGTCGGTAAGTTAGCTTTCAAGCCAAATAGGTCTGTTTTGCTTGAAGACGTATTTCATTTTAAAAAGTTACTGGACTTCGTGAAACGTAAGACCAAATTTAGATTCTGGTCAAATTTCAGTGAAATGGGTCACTTTGGTAAGTTTCTACGGTAAAAAATAGTGGTGGGCATGACACTGGAAACAAAACGCTATACAAGAGGGACGAATTTCAAAGAAATAATTGCGCATAACTTCTGAACTAAATGGAATTTCGACAAACACCATACATATTCGTAATCGGCACGATTCTGTCTGCAAAGCTGGTTACTGAAATTGGTCTGTTTTTAAAACCGGTCGGTAGTTGGCTTTCAAGCCAAATAGGTCTGTTTTCAAGGTGTTTCATTTTTAAAAAATTTACAGGAATTTCATGAAACAGGAGACCAAATTTAGATTCCTGGTTTAATTTCGAGGTGAAATGGGTCACTTTGGTAAGTTTCTAGTTTAAAAAATATAGTGGTGCGCATGACAATGAAACAGACTATTAACAAGAGGGACGAATTTCAAAGAAACAGTTGGGTATAACTACGAACTAGTGGAATTTCGACAAGCGCCATACATATTCTTGATCAGCATTGAATTCTGTGCAAGATAAATTAAGTTTCATGAGAGTGGCCTGTTTTTTTAAAATCGGTCGGTAAGTCGGCTTCAAGCCAAATAAGGTCAGTTTTTCAAAGGTGTTTCATGTTTTGAAATAGTTACATTAATTTCATTGAAACGTAGACAGATTTAGATTCCTTGGAAATTTCGAGGTGAAATGGGTCCACTTTGGTAAGTTTCACTGCAGTAAAAAAAACAATTGTGGTGGAATGACTCTGAAAAAAGAAGCTATACAGAGGGACGAATTTCAAAAGAAACAAGGTGGGCATAACTTCTGAACTGATTGGGATTTCGACAAACGCCATACATATTCATGATCAACCTTTGAATTCTGTACAAGAAGAAACAGGGTTACTGAGAATTGGCTTGTTTTGTAAAATCGGTCGGTAAGTTGGCTTTCAAGTCAAATAGGTCTGTTTTACAAAGAAGATGTTTCATTTTTTAAAGTTACAGGAATTTCGTGAAACGTAGACCGATTTAGATTCCTGGTCAAATTTCAGTGAAATGGGTAACTTTGTGGTAAGTTTCTAGGGTAAAAAATAATAGTGGTATGCATGACACTGAAACAAACTATATAGGGAACCGATTTCAAAGAAACAATTGGGCATAACATCTGAACTAAATGGAATTTCGATAAACACCATACATATTCGTAATCAGCTTTGAATTCTGTGCACGAGAAACTAAGTATACTGAGAATTGGTCTGTTTTTTAAAATCGGTCGGTAAGTTTGCTTTCAAGCCAAATAGGTCTGTTTTTACAAGAAGATGTTTCATTTTTTAAAAAGAGTTACAGGAATTTCGTGAAAGGAGACCAGATTTAGATTCCTGGTCAAATTTCAGTGAAATGGGTCACTGTGGTAAGTTTCTAGGGTAAAAAATAATGGTGGGCATGACACTGAAACAAACTATACAGAGGGACGAATTTCAAAACAATTGGGCATAACTTCTGGGCAAATGGAATTTCGACAAGCACCATTCATATTCATGATCAGCTTTGAATTCTGTGCAAGAGAAAGTAAGTTTCGTGAGAATTGGCCTGTTTTTTAAAATCGGTTGGTAAGTTGGCTTTGAAGACACATAAGTCGGTTTTTTCAAGATGTTTCATTTTTTAAAAAAAAGTTACAGGAATTTCGTGAAACGTAGACCAGATTTAGATTCCTGGTCAAATTTCGTCTGAAATGGGTCACTTTGTTAAGTTTCTAGGAGTAAAAATAGTGAGTACATGCATGACACTGAAACAAACTATACAGAGGGACGAATTTCAAAGAAACAATTGCGCATAACTTCTGAACTAATTGGAATTTCGACAAACCATATACATATTCGTGATCAGCATTGAATTCTGTGCAAGAGAAACTAAGTTAAGTGAGAATTTGCCTGTTTTTTTAAAATCGTTCGGTAAGTTGGCTTTCAAGCCAAATAAGTCAGTTTTCAGAAGATGTTTCATTTTTAAAAAGTTACAGAATTTCTAGTGAAACGGAGACCAGATTTAGATTCCTGGTCAAATTTTGAGTGAAATATGGGTCACTTTGGTAAGTTTCTACGGTAAAAAAAAATAGTAGTGGGCATGACCTGAAACAAAACTATACAAAGGGGACGAATTTAAAAAGAAACAATTGCGCATAACTTCTGAACTAATTGGAATTTCGACAAACGCCATACATATTCGTGATCAACATTGAATTCTGCGCAATGACTAGGGTGGTAGAAATTGGCCTGTTTTTTAAAATCGGTCAGTAAAAGTTGGCTTTCAAGACAAATAAAGTCGGTTTTTCAAGAAGGTGTTTCGTTTTTAAAAAAGTTACACAGGAATCTCGTGACACGGAGACCAGATTTAGATTCCTGGTCAAATTTCGAGTGAAATGGGTCACTTTGGTAAGTTTCTAGGAGTAAAATAGAGGTATTCATGACACTGAAACAAACTATATACAGAGGGGACGAATTTCAAAGAAACAATTGGGCATAACTTCTGAACTGATTGGAATTTCGACAAAAGCACCATATATTCGTGATCAGCGTTGAACTCTGTGACTGTTTAGTGAGAATTGACTTGTTTTTGTAAAATCAGGTCAGTGGATTGGCTTTCAAACCAAATGGGTCTGTTTTTTTTCAAGAAGAAGATGTTTCATTTTAAAAAAAAGTTACAGAGGTTTCATTGAAACGTAGACCGGAATTTAGATTCTGGTCAAATTTCAGTGAAATGGGTCACTTTTGTTAAGTTTCTAGGTTAAAAAATAGTGGTGGGCATGACACTGTGAAACAAAACTATATACAGAGAGGACGAATTTCAAAAGAAACAATTGGGCATAATTTCTGAACTAAGTGGAATTTCGACAAGCGCCATACATATTCGTGTTAGCATTGAAGTCTGTGCGAGGAGAAACTAGGATTTCATTGAGAATTGGCCTGATTTTTAAAATTGGTCGGTAGGGTTGGCTTTTCAAATAAAAAGGTCGGTTTCAAGATGTTTCATTTTAAAAAGTTACAGGAATTTCGTGAAACGTAGACCAGATTAGATTCCTGGTCAAATTTCAGTGAAATGGGTACTTTGGTAAGTTTCTAGGGTAAAAATAGTGGTAATGCATGACACTGGAAACAAACTATACAGGGGAAGAATTTCAAAGAAACAATTGGGCATAACTTCTGAACTAAATGGAGATTTCGACAAACACCATACATGTATTCGTAATCAGCTTTGAGATTCTGTGCACAAGAAACTAAGTTTACTGAGAATTGGTCTGTTTTTAAAATCGGTCCGGTAAGTTGGCTTTCAAGCCAAATAGGTCTATTTTACAAGAAGATGTTTCATTTTTAAAAAAAGTTACACAGGAATTTCAAGTGGGGAACGGAGATTTGTTTGGAATTCCTGGTCAAATTTCGAGTAAAATGGGTCACTTTGTCAGTTTCTAGGTTAAAAAATAGTGGCTGGCATGACAGTGAAACAAACTATACAGAGGGACGAATTTCAAAAGAAACAATTGGGCATAACTTCTGAACTAGTGGAATTTCGACAGCGCCATTCATATTCATGATCAGCTTTGAATTCCGTGCAAGATAAATTAAGTTTCGTGAGAATTGGCCTGTTTTTAAATCCGGTCGGTAAAGTCGGCTTTCAAGCCAAATAGGTCCGGTTTTCAAGATTGTTTCATGTTTGAAATAGTTACATTAATTTCGTGAAACGTAGACCAGATTTAGATTCCTGGTCAAATTTCGAGTGAAATGGGTCACTTTGGTAAGTTTCTACGGTAAAAAAAAACAATTGTGGTGGGCATGACTCCTGAAAAATATACAGAAGGCGAATTTCAAAGAAACAATTGGGCATAACTTCTGAACTGGTGGGATTTCGACAAGAAGCGCCATACATATTCATGATCAGCTTTGAATTCTGTGCAAGAGAAACGAAGTTTACTGAGAATTGGCTTGTTTTGTAAAATCGGTCGGTAAGTTGGCTTTCAAGTCAAATAGGTCTGTTTTTACAAGAAGATGTTTCATTTTTTAAAAAAAGTTACAGGAATTTCGTGAAACGTAGACCAGATTTAGATTCCTGGTCCAAATTTCAGTGAAATGGGTCACTTTGGTAAGTTTCTACGGTAAAAAAAAATTTTTGTTAGGCATGACACAGAAAAACTAAACAGAGGGACGAATTTCAAAAGAAACAATTGGGCATAACTTCTGTGAACTGATTGGGATTTCGACAAACGTCATACATATTCGCTGATCAGCTTTGAATTCTGTGCAAGGAAACTAAGTTTACTGAGGTAGCTTGTTTTTGTAAAATCGGTCGGTAAGTTGGCTTTCAAGCCAAATAGGTCTGTTTTCAAGAAAATGTTTCATTTTTACTAAAATAAGTTACAGAATTTCATGGAAACGGAGACCAGATTTAGATTCTGATCAAATTTCGAGTGAAAATGGGTCACTTTGGTAAGTTTCTAGGAGTAAAAAATAGTGAGTATGCATGACACTGGGAAACAAACTATACAGAGGGACAATTTCAAAAGGAAACAATTGGTCATAACTTCACAGACTAAATAGATTTCGACAAACACCATACATATTCGTAATCAGCTTTGAATTCTGTGCACGAGAAACTAAGTTTACTGAGAATTGGTCTGTTTTTCAAATCCGTCGGTAAGTTAGCTTTCAAGCCAAATAGGTCTGTTTTTTACACAGAACATGTTTCATTTTTAAAAAGTTACTGGACTTTCGTGAAACGTAGACCAATTTAGATTCTAGTCAAATTTCGATGAAATGGGTCACTTTGGTAAGTTTCTACGGTAAAAAAAAATAGTGGTGGGCATGACACTGAAACAAACTATACAGAGGGGACGAATTTCAAAGAAATAATTGCGCATAACTTCTGAACTAAATGGAATTTCGACAAACACCATACATATTCGTAATCAGCTTTGAATTCTGTGCAAGAGAAACTAAGTTTACTGAGAATTGGTCTGTTTTTTAAAACCGGTCGGTAAGTTGGCTTTCAAGCCAAATAGGTCTGTTTTTTCAAGGTGTTTCATTTTTTAAAAGTTACAGGAATTTCATGAAACGGAGACCAAATTTAGATTCCTGGTTTAATTTCGAGTGAAATGGGTCACTTTGGTAAGTTTCTAGTTTAAAAAAAAATATAGTGGTGCGCATGACAATGAAACAGACTATTAACAGAGGGGACGAATTTCAAAGAAACAGTTGGGTATAACTTCTGAACTAATTGGAATTTCGACAAGCGCCATACATATTCTTGATCAGCATTGAATTCTGTGCAAGATAAATTAAGTTTCGTGAGAATTGGCCTGTTTTTTAAAATCGGTCGGTAAGTCGGCTTTCAAGCCAAATAGGTCGGTTTTTTCAAGGTGTTTCATGTTTGAAATAGTTACATTAATTTCGTGAAACGTAGACCAGATTTAGATTCCTTGTCAAATTTCGAGTGAAATGGGTCACTTTGGTAAGTTTCTACGGTAAAAAAAAAACAATTGTGGTGGGCATGACTCTGAAAAAAACTATACAGAGGGGACGAATTTCAAAGAAACAATTGGGCATAACTTCTGAACTGATTGGGATTTCAACAAACGCCATACATATTCATGATCAGCTTTGAATTCTGTGCAAGAGAAACGAAGTTTACTGAGAATTGGCTTGTTTTGTAAATCGGTCGGTAAGTTGGCTTTCAAGTCAAATAGGTCTGTTTTTACAAGAAGATGTTTCATTTTTTAAAAAAAGTTACAGGAATTTCGTGAAACGTAGACCAGATTTAGATTCCTGGTCAAATTTCGAGTGAAATGGGTAACTTTGGTAAGTTTCTAGGGAAAAAAAAAATAGTGGTATGCATGACACTGAAACAAACTATATAGAGGGGACCAATTTCAAAGAAACAATTGGGCATAACATCTGAACTAAATGGAATTTCGATAAACACCATACATATTCGTAATCAGCTTTGAATTCTGTGCACGAGAAACTAAGTGTACTGAGAATTGGTCTGTTTTTTAAAATCGGTCGGTAAGTTTGCTTTCAAGCCAAATAGGTCTGTTTTTACAAGAAGATGTTTCATTTTTTAAAAAGAGTTACAGGAATTTCGTGAAAAGGAGACCAGATTTAGATTCCTGGTCAAATTTCGAGTGAAATGGGTCACTTTGGTAAGTTTCTACGGTAAAAAAAAAAAATAGTGGTGGGCATGACCCTGAAACAAACTATACAAAGGGGACGAATTTCAAAGAAACAATTGCGCATAACTTCTGAACTAATTGGAATTTCGACAAACGCCATACATATTCGTGATCAGCATTGAATTCTGCGCAATAGAAACTAAGTTAAGTGAGAATTGGCCTGTTTTTTAAAATCGGTCGGTAAGTTGGCTTTCAAGACAAATAAGTCGGTTTTTTCAAGAAGATGTTTCGTTTTTAAAAAAAGTTACAGGAATTTCGTGACACGGAGACCATATTTAGATTTCTGGTCAAATTTCCAGTGAAATGGGTCACTTTGGTAAGTTTCTAGGTAAAAAAAAAATAGTGGTATGCATGACACTGAAACAAACTATACAGAGGGGACCAATTTCAATGAAACAATTGGACATAACATCTGAAATAAATGGAATTTCGATAAACACCATACATATTCGTAATCGGCTTTGAATTCTTTGCACGAGAAACTAAGTTTACTGAGAATTGGTCTGTTTTTTAAAATCGAACGGTAAGTTGGCTTTCAAGCCAAATAGGTCTGTTTTTACAAGAAGATGTTTCATTTTTTAAAAAAAGTTACAGGAATTTCGTGAAACGTAGACCAGATTTAGATTCCTGGTCAAATTTCGTCTGAAATGGGTCACTTTGTTAAGTTTCTAGGGTAAAAAAAAATAGTGGTATGCATGACACTGAAACAAACTATACAGAGCGGACGAATTTCAAAGAAACAATTGGGCATAACTTCTGAACTAATTGGAATTTCGACAAGCGCCATTCATTTTCATGATCAGCTTTGAATTCCGTGCAAGATAACTAAGTTTCGTGAGAATTGGCCTGTTTTTTAAAATCGGTCGGTAAGTTGGCTTTCAAGACAAATAAGTCGGTTTTTTCAAGAAGATGTTTCGTTTTTTAAAAAAAAGTTACAGGAATTTCGTGACACAGGGACCAGATTTAGATTCCTGGTCAAATTTCGAGTGAAATGGGTCACTTTGTTAAGTTTCTAGGTAAAAAAAAATAGTGCTGGGCATGACACTGAAACAAACTATACAGAGGGGACGAATTTCAAAGAAACAATTGGGCATAACTTCTGAACTGATTGGGATTTCGACAAACGCCATACATATTCATGATCAGCTTTGAATTCTGTGCAAGAGAAACTAAGTTTACTGAGAATTGGCTTGTTTTGTAAAATCGGTCGGTAAGTTGGCTTTCAAGTCAAATAGGTCTGTTTTTTCAAGAAGATGTTTCATTTTTTAAAATAAGTTACAGGAATTTCATAAAACGGAGACCAGATTTAGATTCTTGGTCAAATTTCGAGTGAAATGGGTCACTTTGGTAAGTTTCTAGGGTAAAAAAAAATAGTGGTATGCATGACACTGAAACAAACTATACAGAGGGGACGAATTTCAAAGAAACAATTGGGCATAACTTCTGAACTAATTGGAATTTCGACAAGCGCCATTCATTTTCATGATCAGCTTTGAATTCCGTGCAAGATAAACTAAGTTTCGTGAGAATTGGCCTGTTTTTTAAAATCGGTCGGTAAGTTGGCTTTGAAGCCAAATAGGTCGGTTTTTTCAAGGTGTTTCATGTTTAAAATAGTTACGTTAATTTCGTGAAACGGAGACCAGATTTAGATTCTGGTCACCCCTCGAGTGAAATGGGTCACTTTGGTAAGTTTCTAAGGTAAAAAATAGTGGTGGGTGCATGACACTGAAAAACAAACTATACAGAATGGACGAATTTCAAAGAAACAATTGCGCATAACTTCTGAACTAATTGGAATTTCGACAAACGCCATACAGGTCTGTGATCAGCATTGAATTCTTCTGTGCAAGCAGAAAACTAAGTTTACTGAGAATTGGCTTGTTTTGTAAAATCGGTCGGTAAGTTGGCTTTCAAGTCAAATAGGTCTGTTTCAAGAAGATGTTTCATTTTTAAAATAAGTTACAGGAATTTTCATGAAACGGATGACCAGATTTAGATTCCTGGTCAAATTTCGAGGAAATGGGTCACTTTGGTAAGTTTCTAGGGTAAAAATAGAGGTATGCATGACACTGAAACAAACTATACAGAGGGACCACCAAAGAAACAATTGGGCATAACATCTGAACTAAATGGAATTTAGATAAAACACCAAACATATTCCCGTAATCGGGGCTTTTGAATTCTATGCAAGAGAAACTAAGTTTACTGAGAATTGGCTTGTTTTTTAAAAATCTGTCAATAAGTTGGTTTCTCGCCAAATAGGTCTGTTTCTTTTACAAGAAGATGTTTCATTTTTAAAAAAAGGTTACAGGAATTTCAGGAAAACGTAGACTGTGATTTAGATTCCTGGTCAAATTTCGAGTGAAATGGGTCACTTTGGTAAGTTTCTAGGTAAAAAAATAGTGGTGGCATGACACTGAAACAAACTATAAAGAGGGGACGAATTTCAAAAGAAAATATTGGGCATAATTTCTGAACTAATTGGAATTTCTACAAGCCATACATATTCGTGATCAGCATTGAAGTTCGTGCAAGAGAAACTATGTTTCGTGAGAGAATTGGCCTGATTTTAAAATTAGTCGGTAAGTTGGCTCAAGCCAAATAGGTCGGTTTTTTAAAATGTTTCATTTTTTAAAAAATTACAGGAGTTTTAGAAACGTAGACCGATTTAGATTCCTGGTCAAATTTCGAGTGAAATGGGTCACTTTGGTAAGTTTCTAGGGTAAAAAATAGTGGTATGTAAGGACACTGAACAAACTATGGCAGAGGGGACGAATTTCAAAGAAACAATTTGGGCATAACTTCTGAACTGATTGGGATTTCGACAAACGCCATGGCTATTATTCATGATCAGCTTTGAATTCTGTGCACGAGAAACTAAGTTTACTGAGAATTGGTCTGTTTTTTAAAATCGGTCGGTAAGTTGGCTTTCAAGCCAAATAGGTCTGTTTTTACAAGAAGATGTTTCATTTTTTAAAAAAAGTTAAGCAGGAATTTTCGTGAGTCGGAGAATCAGATTTTGATTGCTGGTCAAATTTCGAATGAAATGGGTCACTTTGTTAAGTTTCTAGGTTAAAAAAAAATAGTGGTGGGCATGACAGTGTAACAAACTATACAGAGGGGACGAATTTCAAAGAAACAATTGGGCATAACTTCTGAACTAATTGGAATTTCGACAAGCGCCATTCATATTCATGATCAGCTTTGAATTCCGTGCAAGATAAATTGCCTCCGTGAGAATTGGCCTGTTTTAAAATCGGTCGGTAAGTTGGTTTCAAGCCAAATAATAGACTTGTTTTTTTTCAAGGTGTTTCATGTTTAAAATAGTTACATTAATTTCGTGAAAACGTAGACCAGATTTAGATTCCTGGTCAAATTTCGAGTGAAATGGGTCACTTTGGTAAGTTTCTACGGTAAAAACAATTGTGGTGGGCATGACTCTGAAAAAAAAACTATACAGAGGGGACGAATTTCAAAGAAACAATTGGGCATAACTTCTGAACTGATTGGGATTTCGACAAACGCCATACATATTCATGATCAGCTTTGAATTCTGTGCAAGAGAAACGAAGTTTACTGAGAATTGGCTCGTTTTGTAAAATCGGTCGGTAAGTTGGCTTTCAAGTCAAATAGGTCTGTTTTTACAAGAAGATGTTTCATTTTTTAAAAAAAGTTACAGGAATTAGTGAAAAGGAGACCAGATTTAGATTCCTGGTCAAATTTCGAGTGAAATGGGTCACTTTGGTAAGTTTCTAGGGTAAAAAAATAGTGGTATGCATGACACTGAAACAAACTATACAAAGGGACGAATTTTGAAAGAAAACAATTGGGCATAACTTCTGAACTAAATGGAATTTCGACAAACGCCACATATTCGTGATCAGCATTGAATTCCAGTAATAGAAACTAAGTTTAGTGAGAATTTGCCTGTTTTTAAAAATCGAGCCTGCGGGGGTTGGCTTTCAAGCCAAATAAGTCGGTTTTTTCAAGAAGATGTTTTATTTTTAAAAAGCTACAGGAATTTTCGTGAAACGCAGACCAGATTTAGATTCCTGGTCACCCCTGAGTGAAATGGGTCACTTTGGTAAGTTTCTAGGTAAAAAATAGTGGTGGGCATGACACTGAAAACAAACTATAAAGAGGGACGAATTTCAAAGAAAATATTGGGCATAATTTCTGAACTAATTGGAATTTCTACAAGCGCCATACATATTCGTGATCGCTACTGGAAGTTCGTGCAAGAGAAACCACATGTTTCGTGAGAATTGGCCTGATTTTTTAAAAATTGTCGGTAAGTTGGCTTTCTGCCAATAGGTCGGTTTTTAAAATGTTTCATTTTAAAAAATTACAGGAGTTTTCAGTGAAAACGTAGACCAGATTTAGATTCCTGGTCAAATTTCGAGTGAAATGGGTCACTTTTGCAAGTTTCTTGTGGGTAAAAAAAATAGTGGTATGCATGACACTGAAACAAACTATACAGAGGGGACGAATTTCAAAGAAACAATTGGGCATAACTTCTGAACTGATTGGGATTTCGACAAACGCCATACATATTCATGATCAGCTTTGAATTCTGTGCAAGAGAAACTAAGTTTACTGAGAATTGGCTTGTTTTGTAAAATCGGTCGGTAAGTTGGCTTTCAAGCCAAATAGGTCTGTTTTTACAAGAAGATGTTTCATTTTTTAAAAAAAGTTACAGGAATTTCGTGAAACGGAGACCAGATTTAGATTCCTGGTCAAATTTCGAGTGAAATGGGTCACTTTGGTAAGTTTCTAGGGTAAAAAAAAATAGTGGTATGCATGACACTGAAACAAACTATACAGAGGGGACGAATTTCAAAGAAACAATTGAGCATAACCTTTGAACTAATTAGAATTTCGACAAGCGCCATACATATTCGTGATCAGCATTGAATTCCGTGCAAGATAAACTAAGTTTCGTGAGAATTGGCCTGTTTTTTAAAATCGGTCGGTAAGTTGGCTTTCAAGCCAAATAGGTCGGTTTTTTCAAGGTGTTTCATGTTTAAAATAGTTACGTTAATTTCGTGAAACGGAGACCAGATTTAGATTCTGGTCACCCCTCGAGTGAAATGGGTCACTTTGGTAAGTTTCTAAGGTAAAAAATAGTGGTGGGTGCATGACACTGAAAAACAAACTATACAGAATGGACGAATTTCAAAGAAACAATTGCGCATAACTTCTGAACTAATTGGAATTTCGACAAACGCCATACAGGTCTGTGATCAGCATTGAATTCTTCTGTGCAAGCAGAAAACTAAGTTTACTGAGAATTGGCTTGTTTTGTAAAATCGGTCGGTAAGTTGGCTTTCAAGTCAAATAGGTCTGTTTCAAGAAGATGTTTCATTTTTAAAATAAGTTACAGGAATTTTCATGAAACGGATGACCAGATTTAGATTCCTGGTCAAATTTCGAGGAAATGGGTCACTTTGGTAAGTTTCTAGGGTAAAAATAGAGGTATGCATGACACTGAAACAAACTATACAGAGGGACCACCAAAGAAACAATTGGGCATAACATCTGAACTAAATGGAATTTAGATAAAACACCAAACATATTCCCGTAATCGGGGCTTTTGAATTCTATGCAAGAGAAACTAAGTTTACTGAGAATTGGCTTGTTTTTTAAAAATCTGTCAATAAGTTGGTTTCTCGCCAAATAGGTCTGTTTCTTTTACAAGAAGATGTTTCATTTTTAAAAAAAGGTTACAGGAATTTCAGGAAAACGTAGACTGTGATTTAGATTCCTGGTCAAATTTCGAGTGAAATGGGTCACTTTGGTAAGTTTCTAGGTAAAAAAATAGTGGTGGCATGACACTGAAACAAACTATAAAGAGGGGACGAATTTCAAAAGAAAATATTGGGCATAATTTCTGAACTAATTGGAATTTCTACAAGCCATACATATTCGTGATCAGCATTGAAGTTCGTGCAAGAGAAACTATGTTTCGTGAGAGAATTGGCCTGATTTTAAAATTAGTCGGTAAGTTGGCTCAAGCCAAATAGGTCGGTTTTTTAAAATGTTTCATTTTTTAAAAAATTACAGGAGTTTTAGAAACGTAGACCGATTTAGATTCCTGGTCAAATTTCGAGTGAAATGGGTCACTTTGGTAAGTTTCTAGGGTAAAAAATAGTGGTATGTAAGGACACTGAACAAACTATGGCAGAGGGGACGAATTTCAAAGAAACAATTTGGGCATAACTTCTGAACTGATTGGGATTTCGACAAACGCCATGGCTATTATTCATGATCAGCTTTGAATTCTGTGCACGAGAAACTAAGTTTACTGAGAATTGGTCTGTTTTTTAAAATCGGTCGGTAAGTTGGCTTTCACGCCAAATAGGTCTGTTTTTACAAGAAGATGTTTCATTTTTAAAAAAAGTTAAGCAGGAATTTTCGTGAGTCGGAGAATCAGATTTTGATTGCTGGTCAAATTTCGAATGAAATGGGTCACTTTGTTAAGTTTCTAGGTTAAAAAAAAATAGTGGTGGGCATGACAGTGTAACAAACTATACAGAGGGGACGAATTTCAAAGAAACAATTGGGCATAACTTCTGAACTAATTGGAATTTCGACAAGCGCCATTCATATTCATGATCAGCTTTGAATTCCGTGCAAGATAAATTGCCTCCGTGAGAATTGGCCTGTTTTAAAATCGGTCGGTAAGTTGGTTTCAAGCCAAATAATAGACTTGTTTTTTTTCAAGGTGTTTCATGTTTAAAATAGTTACATTAATTTCGTGAAAACGTAGACCAGATTTAGATTCCTGGTCAAATTTCGAGTGAAATGGGTCACTTTGGTAAGTTTCTACGGTAAAAACAATTGTGGTGGGTATGACTCTGAAAAAAAAACTATACAGAGGGACGAATTTCAAAGAAACAATTGGGCATAAATTCTGAACTGATTGGGATTTCGACAAACGCCACATATTCATGATCAGCTTTGAATTCTGTGCAAGAGAAACGAAGTTTACTGAGAATTGGCTCGTTTTGTAAAATCGGTCGGTAAGTTGGCTTTCAAGTCAAATAGGTCTGTTTTTACAAGAAGATGTTTCATTTTTTAAAAAAAGTTACAGGAATTTCGTGAAAAGGAGACCAGATTTAGATTCCTGGTCAAATTTCGAGTGAAATGGGTCACTTTGGTAAGTTTCTAGGGTAAAAAATTAGTGGTATGCATGACACTGAAACAAACTATACAAAGGGGACGAATTTGAAAGAAACAATTGGGCATAACTTCTGAACTAAATGGAATTTCGACAAACGCCACATATTCGTGATCAGCATTGAATTCCAGTAATAGAAACTAAGTTTAGTGAGAATTTGCCTGTTTTTAAAAATCGAGCCTGCGGGGGTTGGCTTTCAAGCCAAATAAGTCGGTTTTTTCAAGAAGATGTTTTATTTTTAAAAAGCTACAGGAATTTTCGTGAAACGCAGACCAGATTTAGATTCCTGGTCACCCCTGAGTGAAATGGGTCACTTTGGTAAGTTTCTAGGTAAAAAATAGTGGTGGGCATGACACTGAAACAAACTATAAAGAGGGGACGAATTTCAAAGAAAATATTGGGCATAATTTCTGAACTAATTGGAATTTCTACAAGCGCCATACATATTCGTGATCGCTACTGGAAGTTCGTGCAAGAGAAACCACATGTTTCGTGAGAATTGGCCTGATTTTTTAAAAATTGTCGGTAAGTTGGCTTTCTGCCAATAGGTCGGTTTTTAAAATGTTTCATTTTAAAAAATTACAGGAGTTTTCAGTGAAAACGTAGACCAGATTTAGATTCCTGGTCAAATTTCGAGTGAAATGGGTCACTTTTGCAAGTTTCTTGTGGGTAAAAAAAATAGTGGTATGCATGACACTGAAACAAACTATACAGAGGGGACGAATTTCAAAGAAACAATTGCGCATAACTTCTGAACTGATTGGGATTTCGACAAACGCCATACATATTCATGATCAGCTTTTGAATCTGTGCACGAGAAACACTAAGTTTACTGAGAATTGGTCTGTTTTAAAATCGGTCGGTAAGTTGGCTTTCAAGCCAAATAGGTCTGTTTTTACAAGAAGATGTTTCATTTTTTAAAAAAGTTACAGGAATTTCGTGAGTCGGAGACCAGATTTTGATTGCTGGTCAAATTTCGAATGAAATGGGTCACTTTGTTAAGTTTCTAGGTTAAAAAAAAAAATAGTGGTGGGCATGACAGTGTAACAAACTATACAGAGGGGACGAATTTCAAAGAAACAATTGGGCATAACTTCTGAACTAATTGGAATTTCGACAAGCGCCATTCATATTCATGATCAGCTTTGAATTCCGTGCAAGATAAATTAAGTTTCGTGAGAATTGGCCTGTTTTTTAAAATCGGTCGGTAAGTTGGCTTTCTTCTGCCAACAGGTTTGTTTTTCTGGCTAAGGTGTGTTTCATGTTTAAAATAGTTACATTAATTTCAGAAACGTAGACCAGATTTAGATTCCTGGTCAAATTGAGTGAAATGGGTCACTTTGGTAAGTTTCTAGGGTAAAAAAACAATTGTGGTGGGCATGACTCTGAAAAACTATACAGAGGGGACGAATTTCAAAAGAAACAATTGGGTATAACTTAACCGATTGGGATTTCGACAAACGCCATACATATTCATGATCAGCTTTGAATTCTGTGCAAGAGAAACGAAGTTTACTGGAGAATTGGGCCATTCGTTTTAAAAATCGAAAGTCGGTAAGTTGGCTTTCGGCCAAATAGGTCTGTTTTACAAGAAGATGTTTCATTTTTTAAAAAAGTTACAGGAATTTCGGTGAGTCGGAGACCAGATTTTGATTGCTGGTCAAATTGAATGAAATGGGTCACTTTGTTAAGTTTCTAGGTTAAAAAAAAAAATAGTGGTGGGCATGACAGTGTAACAACAAACTATACAGAGGGGACGAATTTCAAAGAAACAATTGGGCATAACTGAACTAATTAATTGACAAGCGCCATTCTCATATTCATGATCAGCTTTGAATTCCGTGCAAGATAAATTAAGTCTTCGTGAGAATTGGCCTGTTTTTAAAAATCGGTCGGTAAGTTGGCTTTCAAGCCAAATAGGTCGGTTTTTCAAGGTGTTTCATGTTTAAAATAGTTACATTAATTTTCGTGAAAACGTTCCAGATTTATAGATTCCTGGTCAAATTTCGAGTGAAATGGGTCACTTTTGGTAAGTTTCTACGGTAAAAACAATTGTGGTGGGCATGACTTGAAAAACTATACAGAGGGGACGGATTTCAAAAGAAACAATTGGGCATAACTTCTCAACTGATTGGGATTTCGACAAACGCCATACATTATTCATAATCAGCTTTTTGAATTCTTGCGCAGGAAACCAGTTACTGAGAATGGGCCTCGTTTTGTAAAATCGGTCGGTAAGTTGGCTTTCAAGTCAAATAGGTCTGTTTTACAAGAAGATGTTTCATTTTTTAAAAAGTTACAGGAATTTCAGGAAACGTAGACCAGATTTAGACTCCTGGTCAAATTTCGAGTGAAATGGGTCACTTTTGGTAAGTTTTTCTAGGGTAAAAAAATAGTGGTATGCATGACACTGAAACAAACTATACAGAGGGACGAATTTCAAAGAAACAATTGGGCATAACTTCTTGAACTAAATGGAATTTCGACAAACGCCATACATATTCGTGATCATTTTGAATTTTGTGCACGAGAGAAACTAAGTTTACTGAGAATTGGTCTGTTTTTTAAAATCGGTCGGTAAGTTGGCTTGCCAAATAGGTCTGTTTTTACAAGAAGATGTTTCATTTTTTAAAAAGTTACAGGAATTTTGTGAAAAGGAGACCAGATTTAGATTCTGGTCAAATTTCGAGTGAAATGGGTCACTTTGTAAGTTTCTAGGGTAAAAAATAGTGGTATGCAATACGACACTGAAACAAATCCATACAAAGGGGACGAATTTGAAAGAAACAATTGGGCATAACTTCTGAATCCAAATGGAATTTCGACAAACGCCATATATATTCGTGATCAGCATTGAATTCTGTGCAAGAGAAACTAAGTTTAGTGAGAATTTGCCTGTTTTTTAAAATCGGTCGGTAAGTTGGCTTTCAAGCCAAATAAGTCGGTTTTTTTCAAGAAGATGTTTCATTTTTAAAAAAAAGTTACAGGAATTTTCAGGAAACGGAGACCAGATTTAGATTCCTTGGTCAACCCCTCGGAGTGAAAATGGGTCACTTTGGTAAGTTTCTACGGTGGTAAAAAAATAGTGGTGGGCATGACACTGAAACAAACTATACAGAGGGACGAATTTCAAAGAAACACCAGCATAACTTCTGAACTATTTGGAATTTCGACAAACGCCATACATATTCGCTGTGGATCAGCATTGAATTTCTGAGCAATAGAAACTAAGTTAAGTGAGAATTGGCCAGTTTTTAAAATCGGTCGGTAAGTTGGTTTTCAAGACAAATAAGTCGGTTTTTCAAGAAGATGTTTCGTTTTAAAACAAGCTACAGGAATTTCGCGGACACGGAGACCAGATTTTAGATTCCTGGTCACCCTCGAGTGAAATGGGTCACTTTGTTAAGTTTCTACGGTAAAAAAAAAAAATTTGGTGGCATGACACTGTAAAAACTAAACAGAGGGACGAATTTCAAAGAAACAATTGGGCATAACTTCTGAACTGATTGGGATTTCGACAAACGCCATACATATTCATGATCAGCTTTAAATTCTGTGCAAGAGAAACTAAGTTTACTGAGAATTGGCTTGTTTTGTAAAATCGGTCGGTAAGTTGGCTTTCAAGCCAACAGGTCTGTTTTTCAAGAATATGTTTCATTTTTTAACATAAGTTACAGGAATTTCATGAAACGGAGACCAGATTTAGATTCCTGGTCAAAATTCGAGTGAAATGGGTCACTTTGGTAAGTTTCTAGGGTAAAAAAATAGTGGTATGCATGACACTGAAACAAACTATACAGAGGGACGAATTTCAAAAGAAACAATTGGGCATAACTTCTGAACTAAACGGAATTTCGACAAACACCATACATATTCGTAATCAGCTTGAATTCTGTGCACGAGAAACTAAGTTTACTGGAGAATTGGTCTGTTTTTAAAACTGTCGGTAAGCTGGTTTTCAAGCCAAATAGGTCTGTTTTACAAGAACATGTTTCATTTTTAAAAAAGGTTACAGGAATTGGTGAAACGGAGACCAGATTTAGATTCTGGTCAAATTTCGAGTGAAATGGGTCACTTTGGTAAGTTTCTACGGTAAAAAAATAAGTTAAGTATGACAATTGAAACAAACTATACAGAGTGGAGAATTTCCAAGAAACAATTGGGCATGTAACTTCTGAACTGGATTGAATTTCGACAAGCGCCATACATATTCGTGATCAGCATTGAATTCGTGCAAGATAAACTAAGTTTCGTGAGAATTTGGCCTGTTTTTTAAAATCGGTCGGTAAGTTGGCTTTCGTTAAATAGGTCGGTTTTTTCAAGGTGTTTCATGTTTAAAATAGTTACATTAATTCTCAGGAAACGTAGACCAGATTTAGATTCCTGGTCAGCCCTCGAGTGAAATGGGTCACTTTGGTAAGTTTCTACGGTAAAAAATTGTGGTGGGCATGACACTGAAAAAAACTAAACAGAGGGGACGAATTTCAAAGAAACAATTGGGCAAAACTTCTGAACTGATTGGGATTTCGACAAACGCCATACATATTCATGATCAGCTTTGAATTCTGTGCAAGAGAAACTAAGTTTACTGAGAATTGGCTTGTTTTGTAAAATCGGTCGGTAAGTTGGCTTTCTTCATGCCACACAGGGTCTGTTTTTCAAAAATATGTTTCATTTTTTTTAAAAATAAGCTACAGGAATTTTCATGAAACGGAGACCAGATTTAGATTCCTGGTCAAATTCTCGAGAGAAATGGGTCACTTTTAAGTTTCTAGGTTAAAAAATAGTGGTGGGCATGACAGTGAAACAAACTATACAGAGGGACGAATTTCAAAGAAAAACAATTGCGCTAACTTCTGAATCCAATTGAATTTCGGACAAGCGCCATTCATATTCATGATCAGCTTTGAATTCCGTGCAAGAGAAACTAAGTTTAGTGAGAATTTGCCTGTTTTTTAAAATCGGTCGGTAAGTTGGCTTTCAAGCCAAATAAGTCGGTTTTTTCAAGAAGATGTTTCATTTTAAAAAAAGTTAGAGGAATTTCGTGAAACGTAGAATCAGATGACTCAGGTCAAATTGAGTGAAATGGGTCACTTTTGGTAAGTTTCTAGGGTAAAAAAATAGTGGTATGCATGACACTGAAACAAACTATACAGAGGGGACGAATTTCAAAGAAACAATTGGGCATAACTTCTGAACTGAATGGAATTTCGACAAACGCCATACATATTCGTGATCAGCTTTGAATTCTGTGCACGAGAAACTAAGTTTACTGGAGAATAGTCTGTTTCTTTTAAAATCGGTCGGTAAGTTGGCTTTCCGGGCCAAATAGGTCTGTTTCAAGAAGATGTTTCATTTTTTAAAAAAGTTACGGAATTTTCAGAAAAGGAGACCAGATTTAGATTCCTGGTCAAATTTCGAGTGAAATGGGTCACTTTGGTAAGTTTTAGGTAAAAAATAGTGAAAGTATGTATGACACTGAAACAAACTATACAGAGGGGACGAACAAATTTCAAAGCAGAAACAATTGGGCATAACTTCTGAACTGATTGGGATTTCGACAAACGCCATACATATTCATGATCAGCTTTGAATTCTGTGCACGAGAAACTAAGTTTACTGGAGAATTAATTGTTTTTTAAAATCGAAATGGTAAGTTGGCTTTCAAGCCAAATAGGTCTGTTTTACAAGAAGATGTTTCATTTTTTAAAAAGTTACAGGAATTTCAGGAGTCGGAGACCAGATTTTGATTAAGTTGGTCAAATTTCGAATGAAATGGGTCACTTTGTTAAGTTTCTAGGTTAAAAAAAAAATAGTGGTGGGCATGACAGTGTAACAAACTATACAGAGGGGACGAATTTCAAAGAAACAATTGGGCATAACTTCTGAACTAATTGGAATTTCGACAAGCGCCATTCATATTCATGATCAGCTTTGAATTCCGTGCAAGATAAATTAAGTTTCGTGAGAATTGGCCTGTTTTTTAAAATCGGTCGGTAAGTTGGCTTTCAAGCCAAATAGGTCGGTTTTTTCAAGGTGTTTCATGTTTAAAATAGTTACATTAATTTCGTGAAACGTAGACCAGATTTAGATTCCTGGTCACCCTCGAGGAAATGGGTCACTTTGCAAGTTTCTACGGTAAAAACAATTGTGGTGGCATGACTCTGAAAAACTATACAGAGGGGACGAATTCTCAAAGAAACAATTGGGTATAACTGAACTGATTGGGATTTCGACAAACGCCATACATATTCATGATCAGCTTTGAATTCTGTGCAAGAGAAACGAAGTTTACTGAGAATTGGTCTGTTTTTTAAAATCGGTCGGTAAGTTGGCTTTCAAGCCAAATAGGTCTGTTTTTACAAGAAGATGTTTCATTTTTTAAAAAAAGTTACAGGAATTTCGTGAGTCGGAGACCAGATTTTGATTGCTGGTCAAATTTCGAATGAAATGGGTCACTTTGTTAAGTTTCTAGGTTAAAAAAAAAAAATAGTGGTGGGCATGACAGTGTAACAAACTATACAGAGGGACGAATTTCAAAAGAAAACAATTGGGCATGTAACTTCTGAACTAATTCAATTTCGACAAGCGCCATTCATATTCATGATCAGCTTTAACGCCTTCAAGCCAAATAGGTCGGTTTTTTCAAGGTGTTTCATGTTTAAAATAGTTACATTAATTTTCAGAAAACGTAGACCAGATTTGATTCCTGGTCAAATTTCGAGTGAAATGGGTCACTTTTGGTAAAAGTTTCCTACGGTAAAAAAAAACAATTGTGGTGGGCATGACTCTGAAAAAACTATACAGAGGGGACGAATTTCAAAGAAAACAATTGGGCATAACTTGAACTGATTGGGATTTCGACAAACGCCATACATATTCATAATCAGCTTTGAATCTGTGCAAGAGAAACGAAGTTTACTGGAGAATTAGCTCGTTTTGTAAATCGGTCGGTAAGTTGGCTTTCAAGTCAAATAGGTCTGTTTTACAAGAAGATGTTTCATTTTTAAAAAGTTACAGGAATTTCATGAAACGTAGACCAGATTTAGATTCCTGGTCAAATTTCGAGTGAAATGGGTCACTTTGGTAAGTTTCTAGGGTAAAAAAAAAATAGTGGTATGCATGACACTGAAACAAACTATACAGAGGGGACGAATTTCAAAGAAACAATTGGGCATAACTTCTGAACTAAATGGAATTTCGACAAACGCCATACATATTCGTGATCAGCTTTGAATTCTGTGCACGAGAAACTAAGTTTACTGAGAATTGGTCTGTTTTTTAAAATCGGTCGGTAAGTTGGCTTTCAAGCCAAATAGGTCTGTTTTTACAAGAAGATGTTTCATTTTTTAAAAGTTACAGGAATTGTGAAAAGGGAGAGACCGATTTAGATTCCTGGTCAAATTTCGGAGTGAAATGGGTCACTTTGGTAAGTTTCTAGGGTAAAAAAATAGTGGTATGCATGACACTGAAACAAACTATACAAAGGGGACGAATTTGAAAAGAAACAATTGGGCATAACTTGAACTAAATGGAATTTCGACAAACGCCATACATACTGTGATCAGCATTGAATTCTGTGCAAGAAACTAAGTTTAGTGGAGAATTTGCCTGTTTTTAAAAATCGGTTTGTGTTGGTTTCAAGCCAAATAAGTTTGTTTTTCAAGAAGATGTTTCATTTTTTAAAAAGTTACAGGAATTTCAGGAAACGGAGACCAGATTTAGATTCCTGGTCAAATTTCGAGTGAAATGGGCTCCTACTTTGGTAAGTTTCTACGGTAAAAAAAAAAAAAATAGTGGTGGCATGACACCGAAACAAAACTATACAGAGGGGACGAATTTCAAAGAAACAATTGCGCATAACTTCTGAACTATTTGAATTTCGACAAACGCCATACATATTCGTGATCAGCATTGAATTTGAGCAATAGAAACTGTTAAGTGAGAATTCACAGTTTTTAAAAATCGGTCGGTAAGTTGGCTTTCAAGACAAATAAGTTTCCATTTTTTCAAGAAGATGTTTCGTTTTTTAAAACAAGTTACAGGAATTTTCAGACACGGAGACCGTGATTTAGATTCCGGTCAAATTCCTCGAGTGAAATGGGTCACTTTGTTAAGTTTTTCTACGGTAAAAAAAAAATTTGGTGGCATGACACTGTAAAAAACTAAACAGAGGGACGAATTTCAAAAGAAACAATTAAGTATAACTTCTTGAACTGATTGGGATTTCGACAAACGCCATACATATTCATGATCAGTTTAAATTTGTGCAAGAGAAACTAAGTTTACTGAGAATTGGCTTGTTTGTAAAATGGTTTGTAAGTTGGCTTCAAGCCACAGGTCTGTTTTTTCAAGAATATGTTTCATTTTTAACATAAGTTGGCAGGAATTGATGAAACGGAGACCAGATTTTAGATTCCTGGTCAAAATTGAGTGAAATGGGTCACTTTGAAGTTTAGGGTGTAAAAAAAATAGTGGTATGCATGACACTGAAACAAACTATACAGAGGGACCACTTCAAAAGAAACAATTGGGCATAACTTCTGAACTAAATGGAATTTCGACAAACACCATACATATTCGTAATCAGCTTTGAATTTGTGCACGAGAAACTAAGTTTACTGGAGAATTGGTCTGTTTTTAAAAAATCCGTCGGTAAGTTGGCTTTCTCAAGCCAAATAGGTCTGTTTCAAGAACATGTTTCATTTTTTAAAAAAGGTTACAGGAATTTTCAGGAACGGAGACCAGATTTAGATTCCTGGTCAAATTTCGAATGAAATGGGTCACTTTGGTAAGTTTCTACGGTAAAAAAAATAGTGTTGGGCATGACACTGAAACAAACTATACAGAGTGGAGAATTTCCAAGAAACAATTGGGCATAACTGAACTGATTGGAATTTCGACAAGCGCCATACATATTCGTGATCAGCATTGAATTCCGTGCAAGATAAACTAAGTTTCGTGAGAATTGGCCTGTTTTTTAAAATCGGTCGGTAAGTTGGCTTTCAAGCCAAATAGGTCGGTTTTTTCAAGGTGTTTTACAAGCTTAAAATAGTTACATTAATTTCAGAAAACGGTGACCAGATTTTAGATTCCTGGTCAAATTTCGAGTGAAATGGGTCACTTTGGTAAGTTTCTACGGTAAAAAAAAAAAAAAAAAAAATTGTGGTGGGCAATGACACTGAAAACTAAACAGAGGGACGAATTTCAAAGAAACAATTGGGCAAAACTTGAACTGATTGGGATTTCGACAAACGCCATACATATTCATGATCAGCTTGAATTTGTGCAAGAGAAAACGAAGTTTACTGAGAATTGGTCTGTTTTAAAATTACACGGTAAGTTGGCTTTCAAGCCAAATAGGTCTGTTTTTACAAGAAGATGTTTCATTTTTTAAAAGCATACAGGAATTTCGTGAGTCGGAGACCAGATTTGATTGCTGGTCAAATTTCGAATGAAATGGGTCACTTTGGTAAGTTTCTAGGTTAAAAAAAATAGTGGTGGGCATGACAGTGTGTAACAAACTATACAGAGGGACGAATTTCAAAGAAACAATTGGGCATAATTTCTGAACTATCGAATTTCGACAAGCGCCATTCATATTCATGATCAGCTTGAATCTGTGCAAGATAAATTAAGTTTCGTGAGAATTGGCCTGTTTTTAAAAATCGGTCGGTAAGTTGGCTTCTCTCGCCAAATAGAATGGTTTTTTCAAGGTGTTTCATGTTTAAAATAGTTACATTACTCGTGAAACGTGACCAGATTTAGATTCCTGGTCAAATTTCGAGTGAAATGGGTCACTTTGGTAAGTTTCTACGGTAAATAAAAACAATTGTGGTGGGCATGACTCTGAAAAAAACTATACAGAGGGGACGAATTTCAAAGAAACAATTGGGCATAACTTCTGAACTGATTGGGATTTCGACAAACGCCATACATATTCATGATCAGCTTTGAATTCTGTGCAAGAGAAACTAAGTTTAGTGAGAATTGGCCTTCCGGTCGGTAAGTTGGCTTTCAAGTCAAATAGGTCTGTTTTACAAGAAGATGTTTCATTTTTTAAAAGCTACAGGAATTTCAGGAAACGTAGACCAGATTTAGATTCCTGGTCAAATTTCGAGGAAATGGGTCACTTTGGTAAGTTTCTAGGTAAAAATAGTGGTGTGCATGACACTGAAACAAACTATACAGAGGGACGAATTTCAAAGAAACAATTGGGCATGTAACTTCTGAACTAAAATGGAATTTCGACAAACGCCATACATATTCGTGATCAGCTTTTGAATTTGTGCACGAGAAACTAAGTTTACTGGAGAATTGGTTCAGAGCCTTTTAAAATCGGTCGGTAAGTTGGCTTTCAAGCCAAATAGGTCTGTTTTTACAAGAAGATGTTTCATTTTTTAAAAAAAGTTACAGGAATTTTCGTGAAAAAGGAGACCAGATTTAGATTCCTGGTCAAATTTCGAGTGAAATGTGGGTCACTTTTGGTAAGTTTCTTAGGGTAAAAAAATAGTGGTATGCATGACACTGAAACAAACTATACAAAAGGGGACGAATTTGAAAGAAACAATTGGGCATAACTGAACTAAATGGAATTTCGACAAACGCCATACATATTCGTGATCAGCATTGAATTCCAGCAAGAGAAACTAAGTTTAGTGAGAATTTGCCTGTTTTTAAAAATCGTCGGTAAGTTGGCTTTCTCAAGCCAAATAAGTTTGTTTTTCAAGAAGATGTTTACTTAAAAGTTACAGGGAATTTCAGAAAGTCTTGAGACCAGATTTAGATTCCTGGTCAAATTTCGAGTGAAATGGGTCACTTTGGTAAGTTTCTACGGTAAAAAAAAAAAAAAATAGTGGTGGGCATGACACTGAAACAAACTATACAGAGGGACGAATTTCAAAGAAACAATTGCGCATAACTCTGAACTATTTGAATTTCGACAAACGCCATACATATTCGTGATCAGCATTGAATTCTTCTGAGCAATAGAAACTAAGTTATGAGAATTGGCCAGTTTTTAAAAATCGGTCGGTAAGTTGGTTTCTCAAGACAAATAAGTCGGTTTTTCAAGAAGATGTTTCGTTTTTTAAAACAAGTTACAGGAATTTCGTGACACGGAGACCAGATTTAGATTCCTGGTCAAATTTCGAGTGAAATGGGTCACTTTGGTAAGTTTCTAGGGTAAAAACATAGTGGTGGGCATGACACTGAAACAAACTATACAGAGCGGACGAATTTCAAAGAAACAATTGGGCATAACTTCTGAACTGATTGGAATTTCGACAAACGCCATACATATTCGTAATCAGCTTTGAATTCTGTGCACGAGAAACTAAGTTTACTGAGAATTGGTCTGTTTTTTAAAATCGGTCGGTAAGTTGGCTTTCAAGCCAAATAGGTCTGTTTTTACAAGAAGATGTTTCATTTTTTAAAAAAAGTTACAGGAATTTCGTGAAACGTAGACCAGATTTAGATTCCTGGTCAAATTTCGAGTGAAATGGGTCACTTTGGTAAGTTTCTAGGGTAAAAAAAAATAGTGGTATGCATGACACTGAAACAAACTATACAGAGGGGACGAATTTCAAAGAAACAATTGGGCATAACTTCTGAACTAATTGGAATTTCGACAAGCGCCATTCATATTCATGATCAGCTTTGAATTCTGTGCAAGAGAAACTAAGTTTACTGAGAATTGGCTTGTTTTGTAAAATCGGTCGGTAAGTTGGCTTTAAAGCCAAATAGGTCTGTTTTTTCAAGAATATGTTTCATTTTTTAAAATAAGTTACAGGAATTTCATGAGACGGAGACCAGATTTAGATTCCTGGTCAAATTTCGAGTGAAATGGGTCACTTTGGTAAGTTTCTAGGGTAAAAAATAGTGGTGGGCATGACACTGAAACAAACTATACAGAGGGGACGAATTTCCAAGAAACAATTGGGCATAACTTCTGAACTAATTGGAATTTCGACAAGCGCCATTCATATTCATGATCAGCTTTGAATTCCGTGCAAGAGAAACTAAGTTTCGTGAGAATTGGCCTGTTTTTTAAAATCGTTCGGTAAGTTGGCTTTCAAGCCAAATAGGTCGGTTTTTCAAGGTGTTTCATGTTTATAAAATAGTTACATTAATTTAGTGAAACGTAGACCAGATTTAGATTGCTGGTCAAATTTCGAGTGAAATGGGTCACTTTGGTAAGTTTCTACGGTAAAAAAAAAATAGTGCTGGGCATTACACTGAAACAAACAATACAGAGGGGACGAATTTTAAAGAAACAATTGCGCATAACTTCTTAACTAATTGGAAATTCTACAAACGCCATACATATTCGTGATCAGCATTGAATTCTGTGCAAGAGAAACTAAGTTAAGGGGAATTCCCCTTTTTTAAAAACGGTCGGTAAGTTGGTTTTTAA
>BMAV01020070.1:0-74371 GCA_019973955.1 Trichonephila inaurata madagascariensis
AAAATTTATTCAACATATATATAAAATATATTACCCTGTGCATTAATTTTTGAGAATTCAAGCGCATCTATATCAATACAAATTTGTATTTCTTATAGTTCAAACTGTTAGTGGAAAATTCAAATTTAAGTCTTCTGTGCGCAATATATATATATCGTTATCCTTTCTTTGAAAAAAAAATCAGGTAATATCAAAATATCATACGCTTTTAGTTAGCACAAGCAAAATGTATATGTTACAAAGAATAGTTTTATTTTACTCTGAATGAAATTTGTTTTGCTAAATTTTGTTTTAGTTCTTTTATCTTTCTCTTTTGCCAAGCATGAAAATATATTTTGCCTATTATGATTATACATTTTTTATATTTAATAAATGTTTTAGTATTAAAAATTTCGTATTGGCTCTTTTCGTCTAAAGGATTTTAATTAACGTTTCCCCGAAACTCTGCGATATGCAAGTTACAGTTTATATTATTTAGTCAAATAATACTAGTTGGTTATTGAGACGGATACCATAGACCCTATGTATTAAATTTCATTATATAACTTTTGGAAACCTTTGGGCAATGAATATATTTAAAATGAGACAGTACCCCCCAAATTTCCTACAATTTGAATTCATTATGTTGTGAATTCCAATGATATAACTAGGTTTTAAATTGAAATCATAAGTATCTATTTTTTAAAAATTTGGGAAACATATTTTTCCCTTTGAAAAATAGTTGAAATCTCAATTGAAACCTCTTTAGACAATTTTTTACTAATGCTAATTTCACTATTACTCTTAGACCAGCTTTTCCCCAAACTTGGGCCCCCTGGGGGCGTGATCACTCTGGGGGGGTGAAAATTGATTAGTCTAAAAAAAAGATTATTTAAAAAATTTTTTTTTTACAAAAGTAAACAAACAAAATACATTCTGACATAAAAAAAACTTTGAAATTCATCATACTGCATAATGATTTTATAATTAATTTTAAAAATACTAATTTAAAAACAGACTTAACAATTATCAGTGACCCCATAAACTTGTCATATATAATATTAGGGGACAAAAATTAACATTTGATTAATAATTTTTTTTTTACGTTTAAAAATCCCCTTTAAATGCCGATTAAATGTTAAATATTTACTCCCCCATTTCTTCCTTTTTCCAAGTAGATGCGCGTATGTGATGTATTGGGGGGAGAAAAAAATAAATAAGCAAATTCTTTGCTAACACTGTTAAGACCTTTTTCTCACCAAAGCCCTTGAAAATTTTTTTGGATAGCAGTGAGCAGTAAATATCGTATTCGGGAAAAACGCAAAATACGTCCGGGGATTTAACGCACTAGTTGAGCGAAAGATATATGCCGGTCACTAAGAGGTTAAATCGTATTCGCTATAGCGTCAAAGCATTTACTATTTAATTCAATACATTGTTATTTGTATGAAGGGGGGGATTATATATTTGAATATTGGGTTACAATATTTTGAAAGTTTGAGAAGCACTGCATTAAATGTATAAATGTTCCGTTAAAAAATAAATTTTGCTAAAATATGTGAAAAAATTATTTAATAAATGTTAAAATGCATGAAATTTCAATTGTTGGGGAACATTTCCTTAATTTTAAAACCCCATGTCCCTGTTTTTTATTATTGAGCCACATATATGTTTTAATGTGTTTATGAGAAAACAACCTAGTAATTTGAATTTTGTGTTATACGTTGTAATTAACAGTATGACCTGAATATTTTTAAATATTTTCTTATAAAAATATTGTTGAATGAATTTTATATTCAATTATTTTGTGTATAAAACTTTTTTTTTTCACAAAAGTTCAATTTTTTTTTAATGCATACCATTACTACAAATATGAAATTAATGCCGTTCAATGCATATATGGACTGTATAGAATGTTTTGGAAATTTAAACCCTTTTTTTGAGCCCCGGTGAGCATATTTAACACTAGATTTCTTTTTAGATGCTTTGGGAATATTTTAACACTTTCTTTTGGCCCTCAAAAAAACTTAAAAAATGTTTAAAAAATTTTAAACTTTTACACCGCTCTTCATATATAAAAAAGATTAAGAAGAGAGGTCAATATCTTGAAACCCTTTTTTTTCCACGTATTTTTTTTCAATTTTTTTTTTTATTCCCAAAATTTTGGGTTTATAAATATCTTGAAATCATTAGAATTTCAAGTGTATAGTGTTTTTAGTAAAATCTTCCGGAAATGGTGGAATCGGGAAACTTTTACTTCCTCATGGAATTGGCAATTTTTTTTTTTTATTTTGTAGAAAGAACATTATGTAAGAGGTATGAGCTCTAAAAAACAACACGTTTTACATCTTTGACTATCATGCCAATTAATTTTATAATTTTAAAGTCGGGAACGAAAAGAATCTCCTATAAGTTTCCTCGGAAATAAAAAAAATGGTTCCGGACGAAGTAAGTTTGTATAAAGTTGGTAACCATATTCGTATTTTAAAGAGTACATACCGGAACTGACATTTTTACTCCTTTACGGCACATCGGAAGTGAACACTACATATACGCACAGCTTGTGATGCCCCTTTATGTATATATCCATGTTTTCCAAACATTCACGGGTTAAAATATTGTAATTTGTAATCTCAGAATAGAAAAAAAAAATGTAAAATACAATTATCTTTTCAGTTTGTAGTATTTACAAAATATATATTATATATATAATACAGTAGAATCCCGAAAACTGGACCTAACGGGAACCGAGAGTTTGTTATGATTGTGAAAAAATGGGAGTAAAAAGAATCAGTACGAGTGATTCCTCAGAAAATATTACACTTCCCTTTTATTTGTATTGTTTTATTGAAATTACAACAGAGAGAGAGAACTGCACAAATACTCTGAACCCGCGATCACTTGCCCGGGGTGTTCTGTACACCCCAGCAACAAAAAAAACCCCCCAGTTTTCCCAAAAAGGAAATGCGAACCACGATTTAAATGAATGTTACCTTTTTAGCAATAAATTTCAATTTTATTTGTATAATAAAAAAAAGATTCTATTTTTTATAAATCTGTCCATAATTTACTTAATTTTTTTTCATAATTAAATACACGTGTTAAAAGTTTGGGTGTTCTCTACATCCCGCGAGTAACGACGGTAGCAAAAACAGGTGCGAGTGACCCAGGGTTAAACAAAGGAAATATACGTATTTTATGAAGGTACAAAGCATTTACTGCATGAAAAATAATGTATACCTTGTAAAAACTAATTTTCCTGATCAGACACACCATAAAAATTTTTATGATGGTAGAAAGCTTCTTTCTTAAAGGCTTCGGGATTTTTTTAAAAAAAGTTAAAATTGACGGGATCATCGCATTTTTTTGCAAAACCCCTTGGGCCTTTGGGGGCCAAAAAAAGGGAAATACGTTTCAACCTCCCGAAGCGAAGCGTGAATATACAAATTAGAAAACTTTTAAATAGCAGAAGTTTAACATAAGCGGATGACCTATTAGGAAGTGGTTATGCTAGTCTCAGTTTAGCGCGTGAACTGAAGGAAGAAGAAGAAGCCAAATCGTGAGTTTGAAGCTATCGTGACAGAGCGAAAGAATTCAAGGTGGATACCCACACGAGATAAATAAAAGATATTTAGGATCCGAGAGGATTGCTGTTAAACAAGAGATTGAGGTAGGACTTATTTCTGTTATCTATTAGGACTGTGTATAAGTTGAGATTAGGAATAGGCGGGAATATAGTGATTTTAAAAATTCGCGCTTATTTGGTAATACGTGTGTGTTTTCTCACCTCAGAATCAACTAAAGTTAAAATATAAATATTATCATTGTTAGTGTTTAAGTTAAGATCTTAATAAAGACTTTTTAAGATCATGGTAACGCCTAGTTCTTCATTCACTCCCACACCTTTAGGTCACGAAAAAAACTTAGAAGTAAGATATCACCCACGGGCGAAAACCTTACATGTCTTGTGGTCTTCCATACTGCACACTCTGTGCGTTGAATTTCTTCGAACTGCAAGTGAGTTGGCCGAGTTATCCGGTCCTCCAGGTTATCGAGTACGGAGTTTTAGGGATTGATCTGTATAAAAAAAGAAATATTAATCATTAAATTCCATACTTTTTATCAGCCTTCTAATGGACAGTGGTAAGTATACTTACCATCAATAAATATGTGTTAAAAATAAATTTAATTTTAGGCAATAAGCTAAATGAGTTTCTTTTTATAAATCCTTCTCAATTATAAAAATATTTAAACATAAAATTGCTAAAAAAATGGTTTTATAAAAGATTATTGTAATGAATAATTGATAAGAAAATGCAATAGATCTTATAATTCGGTATAATTTACTTACGTTTCATCAATCATTGAAATATGATTGCTGAAGATTTTTCTTTTGGTTGAAAGTTCCAGTTCTTAAGTCATTCTACTTAAGTAGTCTCAAGTAACATGAGTGCATCATCCACTGAAATCCATTCATTGGAATCAGTGCGACATATCCTTCAATATTTATTTAAGAAATGCTTCTGATATGTATTTAAAATTGAGGTCTCGGCCTTCAAGGTGCCTTCCTCTCAGAACGAAATTCCTTTTTCTAAGAGTAGAACATTTTATGTTGCCATTCGTGAACGTTAAATCTTCCCTTTTCATGAATAATTCAACGACTTTCTGTCAATACTTTATCTCTCTACTAAAAAAAAATATTCACGAATAGAACTTTGTAATGAGAAATGTTCATTCGTTCATTTTCCATGGTGTATTTTTGGAAGTTAAACTTAATCCTGTTTGAATCTTGTCTTAAATATAAGTCTAAACTTTTTATTATTAGATTTTAATGTCATTACTAAGGCTGTAGATGTTTAATGTATTAAGACTAACTCTCTTTTTTAAAGTGCAGGACACAAATTGCGTTAAGTAATTACCATTCAGTTTTAATTCTGATGCAAATTTTGATATTTTAAGGAAAAGTAAAAAGAATGTTGGCGATATTTTTTTAAAAGAAATAATTAAATATGTAAATAAGCTTATAAGTTTCCTTGAGAAAATAATCTATTCTATTATGGATTCTTAAGGCAGTTTTTCTCTATCTGAATTTTTAAAAATAGTTTCATAAAACTTAACAAACTTCCCTTTTTTATTGAAAACAATCTCGTTTATTTTTGCATTATTATATTCCTAATATTTATTTATTAAATTTTCCACTCTTAGTAATTTTTAACAAACTTATGTATAAATTTTACTGTATTTAGCACAAATCTTTTTATCTAGGTATGTTTTATTTTTTTAAAATGTTTTAAACAAAAAAAATAATAATTAAAGTAATTCAATGCTTAAATAATCTCCATACTTGTCTCTCTCTGTCTCATATAGACACATAAATTATTTTGTGTCTGGATATATAAAATGAATTAGTGTTGAGATTTTTTAAAAAAATAAATATTCAGCTAGAAGGATATTCTTTTTTATTAATTACACTGCTTGATATAATAAATAACTTAAAATTTCTATTTATGTATTACTATACAGTCAGATTTATAAATAATAAATATGTTCCATTACTATCTGAGTCATTATGAAGAATTGAAAACAAAATGAAAACTATTGGTTTTTAGAACCAGATGGTTTTGGATATCGGCCATTTCACATAACATCTGTCATAAATCAAATCTATTTGTTTTATTTTCAAACCAATCCTTTTCCACAAAATTTTTCCCACATGGGATAAATATCGTCAAATGTTATTCTCTTAAAAACGCAATAGACAACTGGGAACACATTTTATGTCATGTAAAAAGTATTGTTTCTACTTTATCTCACAAACACAGCTGCAAAAATAAATTCTATTAAAAAAACAAATGAAGGATCAGTCCACTTTTGTTATTTGATTGAATAAATACTTATGAATTTAAACTATAATTAAAATGTGTTATTTTCTAAATGCTTGGAATATTTACCAAAAATACTAGATGCAATTTTTACTCCGTTTGGTTTCTTACTATGTATATTATTACAAACATTTTATGGTGAAACTTTCGATAAGTGGACAAATATTTAATTGTGTGTTTAAAAATGTGTTTTTTCTTTTCTTTTTAAAAAGGTTTTTAATAAATTATGCATGAGCAAGTTTAACATCGCTTCTTATTTTAAATTTACTTTTCATGAATATTTTTTGCCATATTTTTAGGAAAGAATTATTCGAACAACACAAAGTATATTTATATCACATTATAACTAGTTTTGACGAGTTTTGGATATTATCTGGCTACAATAAATGCGAAAGTATCCAAGTAAATAATGAAAAAAATACATTACGCTGGAACTACTTTATGCTACTTGAATATTAATGTACTTAAAAATGTTTGGAGCCTTTTAAAAACATACATAAAATTTGTATATAAGTCTTACAAATCTTATATTAAGGAACAAAAAATAAATAAATAACAATTCTTGATGTTGCAGCTTCATCTTTCAGGCATCGAGTTTAAAGCATAACTTTTAGAAGAAAAATAAATTTTTAAGACTTCACATGCAGCCTATTGCTTATTTATAAAGTAAAATATATCTTGTTTATTAGGTTATTGGTTTATTTATGTTTATGCGTAAAAGTTGTGCATACTTAGGGGATTACATTGGGGTCTCATAATGTTTAAATTTTCAAAATTTTTTCACTCAAGGCATTTTTTGTGCTTTTCATCCAATAATAGCTTACGTGAAAAAATGTGATGAAAACTTGTAAAGGTTTAAAATATATCATTCTCTTTTAAGGTACCCATTTTTGGATTTTTTTGGCATAAAAGCTCTGTCCGCATTGTGAAAATACGCCATTTAAAAAACTTGTTATTTACTTGTGCGATTTCATTTTTAACTGTAAATTTTGCGCATTAAAATATGTACTTTGCACACATTTTTATTTAATTTAAAAAAAATAAACAAAGTATATATGCTACTTAAAAAGTCCTTTTATCTTTTGTATGTGTTTAATGATTCTAATTTAATGAAAATATGTTTACATTCAACTATCCTGTGTTTAATAGGCGTGGCATATTATGATACACGCTCCCAAATTAAGTTTGGTGAAATTTAACTGAAGGGGACCGATTTTCTATAATTTGCATTATAATAATTTTTAAATTTTTATCACGACACTTATTTTTTTTAAAAAATAATGTTTCGTTATTACATAATTCTAGTGATACCGAAACATAGTTCAAAATAGCACAATAATAGACACGCTCATTTATCTACGGTTAAAAACCATAGTGATGCAGTTACATCAGGTTGGTACGTACATTTCCCATCTGCAGACCCTTACCATGGTACTTCGGTTAGGGGTGAACCCCTTCAACACTATTGTACTTTTTGCAAGGGTATAGTAACTTAAATATCTTTTTTTTTCCAAGCTGTTTAGATAAGGTATTTTATAATGTTGAAACTTTCAGGTGTGTTGTGGTGTATAGTATTTTAAAGCTTAAGAAACTCTTGGTAATCTTTATACTTTACTGCTTCTGAAATAATAACATTAATTAACACTTAGTGTGCAGAAATAAATCGAGATAGAGCCAAATGAAAAAAAATGGAACGGACAATGGAAAAGGATGAATCACGGGTACTTCAATGACCAAAATTTTTCAACATTTGGTACATAGGGTTTTGTTGTGTAGGTTTATTCTAAATCTTGTTGGTTAGTAGTAAGGTGACCAACCGTCACTCAGCACACACACACACACAGGTTCTTATTTCCCTCGAAAAAGGAGTGTCACTCCGCGCGCCTCAATGACCCCGAAACTCATCTGCTAATCTCTGTATTCATAGATGAACATGACATGTTTTAAAATGTCGAAGAATGGTCTGAAACAAATATCACATGAAATAACAGTTTTCAATGGTACATTTTTGACTTGGTCTCTCAGTAAAAGTGGGCGAATATAGAAAATACGTTGATTTACCGAAAGAAATGCCCACAATGCTCAAAATCATTGATGGTAATACTGTTTGGAAGTAGAAGAGACTGAATGTATATTTAGAGATTACAACATAGAGTTCAAGGTATTTGAAAAATCTAACATGTTTGAGAGTGGTAAATATGCGTTGAAGTGTAATTAACCATTTCAAAAGGAATGAACACATTCCATATGAATATGTGTAATTACTCTTGTTGGTTATGTTGTGCTTTATTACCGGAACTAATGCAGTAGTTTACCGAAAACGTTTTCGGTTGGTAATGTGTGTGATTTTTTTTTGTGTGAAGCGACTATAGTGAAATCAAAAATTGAATGTTAATAGCACACAGCTACAATGCTTACCGTAAAATTCAGCTTGAAGGATATTTTGCCCGAACCGATATGTTAGAAAATGGTATAATCGACAAACAAAATATATATATATATATTCAACGGCAAAATACTCTTTGAAAATATAATAAGAATATAGCGTAATTAGCATACATTTGCAATTTTGTATGGCAAGCATTTCCTTATATTTAAGTTATTTTCTTGTATATTTGTCCTTCTTTTTATTGGTCACCTTTTAGTAATGACTAATTACTATCTTCCTTTTCTTTTTTTTTCTATTTTTGTTTTGGAGTTAGCAACTGCACTGAAAGAGCACTTCCGCACTACGGAAAGCAATTAAAACTTCCTCAAGATTTTTCAAAATTTTAATTTCAATTCGATACTTTAAAGGAAATGACAAGAGCTTTCGCTTAGTTACAACTCAAGACTTTCTTCCAAGAACTAAATAAGTGCTGCTGTATATATTGCCACAAAGAAGTTTCCAGACATATTTCCGCGCTGCAAATTACAGTTACTTTTGCGTACGAAGCAAACTCAAACTCAGCTGCGCAACATCCCATGAGTAGGATCTACTGTGCCAATCAGTATAAGCGTGACCATTGGGTGCTGAGGTGTATCCAGCAGATGTCCGGTCGGTGGTCCGGTCTCAGAGTGATGAGACCCCAATTAAGCAAGGAAGTCCCAAAGCAAAGCTTGGTTGCTCATTTTATCAGGCCCGCTAGAGTAGGGGATGAGAGGCTTGGTCAACCTTGTCCAGCCTGGAATAGAACCAGGACTTACCTGCCTGTGGTGTGGAAGTCCTGCAATACGCTACCACTCGACCAATGGGCCTAAAATAGAGAGCACAGTAAATAATAATTAAAGCTCAAGGAAGAAAGAGTTACAATGAATATAAAAATACACACGAGACACAAAATTAAGGTCAACAAATACGAAAACAAAAGTTATTTTGCGTAGTAGCTCCCAAATGGGCTCATGAGTTTGAGCCGTAAATCGTGTCCATGGCAACCAATGTGAACTTCAATTTTACAATATATATATATATATATATGTGTGTGTGTGTGTGTTTATATAGTATATATATATATATATATATATATATATATTTTAAAATTTTATATAAAGGGCCCCAGGCCTGCTGGTAAAGTGGGGGAAGGCATCATCTTTTTAAAATTTTTTTATTTCGCTTCAATCACATTAATTGGCCCCTTTGGAAAAAACCCGAATGAACATTAAAAACCCAAATTACCAGGGTCACCAGATAAGCCTTTTCGGGGTATGCATGTTTTGGGTATGTTTCTGGGCATCGGGACTGATACACAGCCCTCAACCCCTTATTTTTAAAGAGTCTTTGAAGGGGGCTTGATTTTGTGGAATTACACGTCTGGAGTGCATGCAGGCTTTCCCGGCGGTGGAACCCGGGGGAAGGGGTTAAGGTGATCTTCAAGACGTGGAAGTTCATACATGGCTGGGGCTATTGGGTGCTCTGTTTGGTTTGGGAGGTGGAAGGAGTATAGCGGCTGGCTGCTCATGGGTAAAAGTAAAAATTCTAAAAAGTAGAAAGTTGAATACCTGAGGGGAAAAAAGATAGAAAAAAAAAAGAAGAAAAAAAAAATTTTAAAAAAAGTTTATTGGGTGCAATAATTACATAATTATTGGAGGATAAAAGAAAAGGGGGTTTGTGGAACCCAGTAGGATTTTTCCGGCCTTTGGTATTGTCATTCAGTTATAAACATCTAAATTAATCATATTTGCATTGTTTTTAAAATCAAGTTATTGAAAAAAAATTTTGGGGGTTTTTTTTAATGTGAGCTTTGAAACTATTGATTTTTTGAGCTTTGTCAATTAATCATTTCCTATAGCGCAAAACTTTTGACCATTGAATATAAAATTTTTTCACAGTATTTAAAATATTTATATTTGTCTTAGCGAAACCCCCGACGGGACAAGCGTAAACAATTACGGGAACATGACGGCTGTATGAAAGCACTGTTATCTCTACTTAAATGTGACTTTGGGAATAAGGGGAAAAAAATTTAAACATGTTTTCCGGAACTTTGCGGACGTGTAAAATAGTTGTTTCCCAAAAAATGAGAATCAAAAAAAACGCCAAGATATTTGGTTTTCTGAGACCAAGGAATCTGCTCATTGTACATTTTGAGCGGAGGTGGAGTACGTTTTTTGGGAAAGATAACTACACACGATTTTTTTACATTAATACTTATTTTCCATCTATCGTAGTAATTTTCTAGAAGTTTGAGGTGTTTGTTGAGGGCAAAAGTGACAGATTTTAGGTTTTTGTACGTGGCACTTAAGGCCGTATCATCCGCATAAATATTAATATTAGTGAATAGCTGGGAATGTCATTAATGTAAAGATTGAACAGCAGGGGTCCGAGGAGAGACCCTTACCCACAAATCCTTACGCGATGGTAAAGAGTTCGCTCTATTTTTATTTATTACTTATTTAATTTTGAAACCTAAACTTTCAAACCTGACATATATATATATATATACATGTATTTATATATATATATATATATATATGCATATATGTATGCATATGCATACACAGACAAAGGCCACCCCCACATATATATTATTATCAAAGTAAATATATACCAATACAACAATACTTACTATTATAAGTAAATGTGTAAGAACTAATTTTTACTTTTATGAATATGTGTGATTTCACTTTATCTTTGTAACCCAGATTTTAAAAAGCGTTCGCAGCTGATTAAAAGCAAATACCAAGTAAAGTAATTGATTTAACATTACTTATTTTTATCGTTTTATGATGAAAAATTCAAAGAATTTTAGAATTAAGACATTTCATCCCTATTCATGAGCATAACTCCTTACTGTTATTAAACCAAGCAACTTGACTTCCCAAGATCAATACAATTTGCGATCCAGTGACTTCTTCCACTCTTCCAGTAAACGCCAATATTATTAATAGAACCTTGATATGATAGATCAACATGCAGGACCACGACTCATCCACGGATGAATGAGAAATTGGGTTGAGGTTTTGGAGGTTTGATTAATTCAAGGGTATTTTGACAGATTGACCACAAGCGGGTAGCCCTGCGCATTCCAATGGCGAATCCTTTGATTGAAGATTTGCTTCTTCCGAGATGTTCCCCGAAGTTGGTAAATAACTTCAGAAATGTAATCCTGAGATTTATGGCCAGGAATTTGGGGAAAGTGTCAACTATTAAAAATTTGGGTTTTATGCTTCATTTTATCGTACAGATGGTATGTCTGTTTTTTAATATGTTATGAATAATGATGAAAACATTTTTTGCTTTTAACGCCCTTTTTATATGAATGAAAAAAAATGAATATTTTTTCTTTATTAAGTACGATTTAAGTCCAAGTATATATACAGAACCACACTTAAGGCTAAAAATGTACCGTTTGAATGAAATGCAATTCCATTGATAAATCAACATAAGCTATTAGTATATCTTTTAGATAAAATGTGAAATTGTTATTTCATAAAAAAAACTAAATATTTGGGTATCCGACTACTTGCGAAAATTTTTTTTTAAAAAAATGGAGTTTGGGGATTTTTTCTGATTTTGGTTTTTTAGATATTTGAAGAAAAATATCCTAAAATTAAAAAAAAGTTATTATTTAAAATGGGAAAAACTGATAAATTTTAAAAAAAATTACATAAAGGGGACCGTTTTTGTAAAAAAATTTTATGAAAAAATTCTCAATTTTGATGTATTACTTTGTTATTCATGTTTGAAATTACCTTCAGGATAAGGATATTTTAATTTTACAATAACTAGAGCATTTTATCTTAGTGACTATTGAAATTGCAAAAAACAGCGAACATTTCACAAAAAGGACTGTAAATTTTGAAATAAATAAAAAATTTTGAAGGTTTAAAAAATTTTTTTTACTGTTATACAGAAATAAAAAAAAAATTTCACAAATTTTTTAAAAAAATATTTTAAAGCAATCACTATCCCCGTTTGATTTTTTTCAAAAAAAAACACATTTCGAGTAAAACTTATTTTAAAGTTTGATATCCTGTGTAAAGTTACGGTATCTGCTTTAGCTAGACACGTAGTTTTGTTCTAGTGAAAAAAAAAAGGCTTGGATTTTATAAAAAATAAGATGACCTACAAGGAAAAAGTCCAGTCAATTTTAGAAAAGAATCATGATTTTAGGGTAGTCGGATGCTTTAATAAAATAATTAGATGGGTCAGTTAAAGTAAATGAAATTATTGAATTCTACTATTTTACTAGGTATTCTATAGAATAACGATTACTTGATCGTTAAAGTATGAAATGTGGCTCTTGGAAGTTCTTTGAACTGATTCTAGATGCTTTTTCCGATTTGAAAAATTATTAACTTTGATAGCAGAAGTAAAAAGCGCAAAAACAGCACAGAACAAAGTACGACATGACTATTTGTTATTAGTCCAGAATTATAATACCCTGGAAATTCAAGGAGAAAAAAAAAGTATAAATTTCCATTTTTCAAATAAAACACGCATTTTTTTTTTCTCTTTCTGTTTAACTAGTGTTAGCAATATGAGCCATAGTAAATTTTATCATCCATCTTTCCTTATTATTTATAAATTAATCAATCGCAAATAGAGATAAAATGTGTTTTTCGAGAGTTTTTAGCTATTTGTGATCAATTAATTTATTAAATATCTTTGAAATTGTTTATTTTTCACTTTATCGGTCTATCATTAGTTATTTCATAGAATAACTAGATAAAATATGAAATGTTTCATCTATTATATATACTTTTACCAAATTGTCTAGTGATTTCATGAAATACCTAGTAATTCTATAAAATAACTGAGTTATACACTTTAACGGTAACATATCGAGTAAAATATGCAAACCTAATTTATTTAAAATACATCTTTTTTTTTTTTTAAGATATTAGTAATTATTTTAGTAAATAATTTGTTGAAAGTTAACTAATTACAAGGGTTTCCAATATGAGATGTTCCTTTTCGGTTATAACTTAAATATTGGTGAGTTTTTTTCAAAATTTAGTACATTAATTTCTTTTATCAAGTAATTGCCTATGATATCTTTACAAACATTAAACAAACGAATATTTATGAGATGAAGCAAACTTTGAAACAATATTTCCCTTTATATTATTTGTAAACATTGAAAACATTTGTAACATCCCTTTATATTATTGTAGGCATTGAAGTCTTATTTGAAACTTATCATACAATATAGAGACTTGTGTTTTAAAGCATTCAAAGATCATTTTCTTTTTCTTTTCTTTTCTTTTTTTAGAATTTTAAGAAACCTTATGATCAAGATTATAATAATTTGTTTTACTTAAATTGCAGCAGAAAAAAGGAGCCAATGACAAAAAAAAACCATTACCATAATGCAGAGAGAATATAATTTTAAATCTTATATTAATAGGTTTCAACTTTCAACATACTTAGAGAGAAATTCTTAATTCGCCATGAAGTAGAGTTATGCGTTTCTGTATTTTCATTTTCGGCCCAAAAATGAATTTTATTTCCCAAATCGTCCCCCTGTTTTTTTTTTTTTTACCTTAGAAAAAAGCAACCCGGATCAATTTCTGTTTAAAATCCCAAAAAAAAATTTTTATTACATATAACTAGGTCCATGGCGAAGGGTAATATGCCTTTTTATGTGAGGAACCACTTTGGGGGGAAGACTAAACATCATGCCTGTTGGTCCCGGGGAAAGTATTTTATTTCTCTTCTAAACCATTGGGAAAAACCAAAGAGGCATTCCCCGACCACCCCCTGGGACGCCCCCGTAGGGGTACAGGCTCCCCCCCGGGCCCGGCAACGGGACTTAAAGGGAATAAATGGCATACCCGATCAAGCCTTGATTATTTACACAGATGGTAGTCGCTCGGATACGAAAAGAGCAAGGAGTGGTATTTTTAGTAACACTCCTGGGAATGATGTTAAAATCAGCATCAAAAACCCTGACCACTGTTCCGTCTTTAGATCGGAACTCATTGCTATTAGTGGTGCTCTCGATTCTAATAAGGACAGTATCTGGATCCTGACAGACAGCAGAAGCTCTATACAATATTTGAAGCATTGGCCAAAAATTATGGTCAGTACTGGTCTAGATATTTTATCCAAATTAGTTAGGCTCGGTCAGAGGAAACAAGTATATCTCCAGTGGATTCAATCACATGTGAGTATGCCTGGGAACGAAGCTGCTGATGAGCTGGCTTGTAGGAGTTGTGATCTCTCTAAGCCCAGTTCCACTGTTTTAACCCATTCGGAAATTCCTTCCTTCCAAAGAAATAAAATGAATTTGACTTGGCGAAACCCTCCTGCTCACCACTGGTACGCAGCTAAGAGTCCTGGCCTATCTATACAGTGCAGGAGTTCCAGGGCTCATCAGACGGCTTTGGCGTGCTTTAGAAGCGGTCACCTGCGTAATATGACTTTTGTGCAGGGGGTAAAGTCTTTCTTTACCTGTCCTTGCTTTGTCCCTGCTTCTCCTGCTCATTTTCTGGACTTCTGGGGCATTTCCCTGCGACAGTTGTATGTACAGCAAGACCTGGTGTGTGACACTATTACGCGGAATGGTCAAATTGACTTGGTGTAGGCTTTCCTGCTCCAAGCGGATTGGAAACAGAAACAACAACATACAACTAAGTATAATATTCATCAGAATGTGAAAATGGAAGGTTTTATTTATTTCAATTTTAAAGTTTTACACTATTTCTTATTTTATGATTGTGGAATACAAAAAAAATTAGATATTTTCTTTTTATAAGCCCAATTTGCATGATATGAAGAAAGTTTCATATATCTTAAAAAATTTCTCTCACACTTACAAAATATTTCGCGAATCTTTTTTTTATTGGTTGAGGATTTGTGTGTATGTGCATATATATACATTGGTTTTTGCTCAGTGTTATTTACAAAAATGGTGGAAGGTTGGCTGGCCAAAAAACATGTTCAACCCCACTTTTATATAAATTATTTTATATAATAGCTGTCCTAAGTCAGTAATGTTTATAACACTGCAGCATCCATTTTATAATTTTTAATCTCGATTACTCATATGTCCTTCATTGTGTGATTTTCCTACTGTCTATGTGTTTTTCGAATGTTATTGTTCGGATGTTATCTCTTGTTTGTAGAGAATCAACCCATATGCATATATATATGCACATTTGAAGTTTGATGTAATACTAGGTCTTACATTACAATGGAAATAGAGATAATATCGGGGTTTTTTTTGGATTATCTTTCCATTTTTATTTTTTCTCAAGCAACAAATTGCACACTGGTTTGCCAATCCCTGTTCTAAATTCCTGACTGCAACGAATATTCCCCGCCTTTACTACAGAGAAAATCCCGGATGAGTATTTGAGTACTATGGGCAAACAGTATTTAGCACTTATAATCTCATTAAAAGAGTTAAAAAGATGAGCAATTCAAAGATAGAAAGAAGAAAATATCAGAGTCTGTATAGCAAGTGGGAAAATCCGTTGTAACTATTTTTCGGTTACCCGTACAGTTTACCACAGCTAAGGGAAAAAGGTCGTAGTATTCAAAACTTCGAATACTTTCCTTATGTATTTATTGCTATCAACCTAAAAAGAATAATAAAACAATTATTTTATAACGAACAAGCCAGTTGTGGGCAGCCCGTACAATGAACGGGCAAACCAGTTAAAAGGTTAAACATTAAATCGTATTGAAAGGAAAATTTTCTAAATTTTTCTTATATTATATGTGAACAATGATGTAAAGAGACGTGGGAAATTGTTGAAATTGAGTTGAATTTTCGGCTAATGTTAAAGAATGGGACCCAAATTCGGAATATTTTTTCTGATATAAAAGTACTCACAAACATTAATATTATATTCTGGCTAAACTATTCTGTAGGAATCACTTATTTTATCACACTGCTCATTTTTATCCTAGTTGACCCATTTTTTCTTTTATAAAATGTGTTTCGCAATTTTTCTCCTATATCATAATGCTAAATGAGCTTTCTCTTTACATGTTAAAAAGAAAAACAAATTATTTATGGAATATTTTGAAATTTTAAAAACACCACACTATGAACAAATGCAAGAGTTACAATGTCACACATTTTTATAAAAATTGAAGAATTTTTTTCTGTCCGAAAATGTGCTCCGCGTTAAATTCACGCTCTTGTGTATATGGTGAAAATAGCCTTAACGCTATCTTCGGCTAATGCTAAAGAATAGGAGACATTTCGGAATATTTTTTCAAATATAAAAGTACTTAAACATTAATATTATATTATGGCTACACTATCTTGTAGAGAATCACTTATTTTATCATAATACTCATTTTTATACGAGTTGACACATTTTTCTTTTATAAAATGTGTTTTGCATTTTTTTTTCCTCCGCGTTAAGTTCTCGCTCTGGTGTATATGGTGAAAATAAACTTAACGCTATCTTCGGCTAATGCTAAAGAATAGGAGCCATTTCGGAATATTTTTTCAAATATAAAAGTACTTAAACATTAATATTATATTATGACTACACTATCTTGTAGAGAATCACTTATTTTATCATACTACTCATTTTTATACGAATTGACACATTTTTCTTTTATAAAATGTGTTTTGAATTTTTTTTCTTATACCATAATGCTAAATGAACCATCCCTTCACATGTTAAAAGGAAAAACTAATTATTTCCGAAATATTTTGTAATTTTAAAAACAATATATTATAAACAAATGCATGAGTTACAATGTCGCAATTTTTTATAAAAAAAGAGGCATATTTTCTGTCCAAAAATGTGCTCCGCGTCAAGTTCACGCTCTCGTACATATGGCGAAAACAGCCTTAAATAAAACAAAAAATAGTGAATAATGTTAATGAAAAAAAGAATAAGAAACTTTTAACTTTCTAGAAATCCTTTGAACTTTTAAATTATTTAAGTACACATAGCGTTGGCATACTCTGCAGTACACATCTTTCTTTATGATTTATATCTCACAGTCATTTAAACTACGCAGAATTTATCCATCAATCTCTAGGTTTTCTCTTTTCCTAAAAGTAATTAAATATCTCAGAATATTTATTACATGTTGTTTGCTTTATGAGTGTCCAACTAAAATATATTTAAATAAATGTAATACATAAATGCTTATAAAAAATATTTTATGTTCTAATTTGTGTTAGTATTAAATTTTGATTAAATTTGATATATAAAATTATTTAAAATAGTCTGTGTTTTTTAAAGTATACTTTAAAAATCTGAATCATATTTTAATCAAACTTTTCCTTTTACATTGTTTTTCAATTTGTGTGAATAATGTACAATATAGGAGAATATTTCAAAAAATCTAAAAATATTCAATATCATTACTAAAATTTAGCATTTTGTTAAAATATTACTTCAATAGGAATAATATAATGGTAGCGTATCGGTGAACATTTACAATAAAATCAATAATATAAAAATACAAATATATATATTTAAAAGCAAATAAAGTTTAAGAAAAACCTGTATCCAAAATATAAATATGTAAGCTAATTTTCAAATGCTAATAGCAGAAACGAGCTAAATATAATATTAAAGAATTTACTGAACTTTTAGTAATTAGCTAAAGTATTAATTTGAATACTTGGTTTATTAAAGATATTTGTATGTAATAAATTTTTTTAATTCTAGCAATAAAAAATATTTTGAAAATCATTTTGATGTTCAGCTGTTCAAATAGTTTAAATTTCCTTCTAGAATTTGTATGAATTTTTAAATGCTTTACAATGTTAATAAATTTACGAAATAAATGAAAGATAAATATACAGGTTTCCTTTTATATACACTAAAGCAGTGTTTCTCCTCCCTAAGGGGGGGTGATAACCCTACAAGGGGGCGCGAGCATATCGAAAATTGAAAATAAAAGATTATTTAAAAAGTCATCAATCTACTAATCGGAAGAAAAAAAAAAATATACCCACATAATAAAAAAAAAATTTAAACATATTTACTCTAGAAAAAAAAAACTTATACGGGGAAAATAAATAAGAAAAACAATGTATTTGATACTAAGTATCAATAATAAGTTAAAATTTTAGTTAAATTTTCCTAGTGTTTTTTTTTTCCACGGGCATCATATACGAAAACAAAAAAAAAGGTCCCAAAAATTTTACTTGATAATTGGTAGAGTTTATAATTAAGGTCAATTGTATTTAGCGTAAAAGTATTACATTTATTGCAACATCAAAAATTGTTATTGTATGGGGGGGGCGCATAAAAAATTATGAATAAAAATTTGGGACCGCGAATATAAAATTTTTGAGAACCCCACCCCCACTAAAGCAGTGTTCCAAAAACTGGGGGGTGTTTTCCCTTTAAATTTTTCGCCAAACCCTTTACGTGGAGGGGGGGCGAGCATATTGAAAAGTCAAAAATAAAAAAAATATTTAAACAAATATTAATTTACTAAAAGGAAGCAAAACAGAGAGAGAGAATAAGTTCTGACCTTATAAAAAACAAAATACACATTTACACAGATATAACATAATTATAATTAATTTCTGCCCAAAGTATTTGATAAATTTACCCTCAAACAAAATTAGGATAAAGTAATTTTTAACTTTGTTTTACTTAGGCTTGTCTTGCAAAACAGTTTTTTTTAAAAGGAGAATTAAAACATTAGATATTCATACCTGAATTGTTTTTTCCCATATTTGTGGGATCTTTTATTTTTTTCTTCAAAGTAATAAAAATAGAAACCCGGTTTAAAATAGGATTTTGGGAAATGGAAGGTTAAACTTTGAAATGGGTGATTGAAAAATAAATTTTTTCGTAAAAAAATTTTTTTTGTAATCTGTTCCTTTTTTAAAATTAAAAAGGGAAAAAACCGTTACATAATATCCCCTTTTTATTAAAAGTAAATAGACAAGGTTTTATTTCTTATTTTTGATAATTTGTACGGGTTATAAAATTAAGGTCACTTTTATAGCAGCTTCAAATGAATTACTGAATTCAATATTTTGTTATTATGTGAGGGGCTCAATGAAAATTAGGATTGAAAAATGCAAATACTGAAAGTTAAGGGCTTTTTTCACTAACAAGGTTTTTTTTGGGTTAATCCCGGGTTGATTCATAAAAGGGGACCAATTTCAGAGGTCAAAAATTTTTATTGTATAAAGTTTTTAAGGGAAATTTTCCCAGTGTGGTTTTTGACCAATACAATTTCGAAAACGTTTTGGCTAAGCAAAAAAGAATTTTTTCGATCTTTTTTGGGGAAACCGACGTCTCTCGCGTCCTTCTGTAACATAACCCTATGTTTTTTTGACGGCCACGTTTAAAGGGGAAAAACCTTTCCAACCCAATACCAAGAAGAGAAAGGGAAAAAATATGAAAATGAGATATATTTTTAAAAGGAAAAAACTTTGATGAAAAGATATAGGGCAAGTTTGAGAACAGGGGGGCTTTCGTAAAGAGCAGTCCGATAGCTTTGGAAAGGGAAAAAAGCCCAATAAAAAAGAAGTTGGAATCGTCGTATAAAAAAAGTGAATTTATAATATCTCTATAGGTGAAGGGGAGATCTCAAAAGGTAATATTTGATATAGGTAGTTAGATGAATGGGTTTTTATTTATTATAATTAAGATAAAGGTTGTTGCGTGATCTGACTTAAATACAAAATTTATGGGTTAACTCTCACTTTAAAAAAAGTTTTCAAATTAGAATTAATAAATAAGTTATTCTTAATAAAAAATTGTATTAAGAACTACTATGTTCATCATTTTTTAAACCCCTAGCTTACCGGGGGAACCGGGAAAGACATAGTCATACAGGATGGCTATGTCCAATACAACTCCCCCTTTTTTTCAACCCCCCTAAAATTCTTTTTTAAGCCCTTGAAATGTTTTTAATTTACGTCTATTAAGTTGGTTTTTTTTTAAAATATCCCCATTGAAAATAATCCAAAAAACACGCAGAAAGGGGGGGGGGGATAGTCTATCAGGAGCAGATAATTTATTTTGTAATCTTTTAAACCCCTTTTATAGTTGTTTTAATATGACGTGCAGAATTTTTTAAAAAACAAAGTTTCCTTGCGGGTAAATACGATTACTCTTTTTTTGATCAAGTGTTTCAAAACTTTATTTTAATAGTATTAGCATGAATTTCAAAGTTCTGTTCTACAAAAAATGGTTTTGTTAAACCTTGAGAGGACATTTCATTCCATAGCATAAAACCCCCGAAAAATTGGTTTTTAAAACAGCTTTTCTTTGGACATTTTTTGGGAAAAATATTGAATCTTCGTTTTGCTATTGTGAATGATAGATGAAACTGTGTTTCATCAGATTTTTATCTTTGTATCTACCTTTTTGCGTAACTTAAATGTAGAGGCCAAGAACGTCTTCTTCGTTCTTTTTGTTTTAAAAAAATTTGTTGACAACGGGAAAATTTACATACCCAATTTTCTTTATCTGACGAAAATTTTGTCATTCATATCCATAGTTTCTTTGCCATGGGTTTTTTTGAGGAAAAATTTACAGGAAATTCCTTTTCACCTTCTTTTTTCTTTTTCATTAAAGACTTCTTTTCGGTCACATTTTTTCCCTGGAGCTTTTGATTGAGAACCAAAATTTTTTTCGGGTTAGATAGGAAATAAAGAAAAAAAGGGGTTTTTAAATTTTTTTTACAGGAACAACCATTCTTCAAAAGCTGAAATTTCGTTCCGGGGGTTTAGGGGGTCAATTTCTCTCATCCGTAAATTTACTACCACTAATGAAAATGTTTCGATTGGTAATTTAAATGTTTCATTTTTCAAATAAAACCGGTATTAAAACGATAGAAATCATCATAAATAATTATATGCTTTTAAAATTGATCACACTTATTTTGAATCAACCGGTATAGCTTTAGCGTCAAAGTACATGATTATTGCATTCAATACTTCGTTATTATGTGAGGGGCGCAATGAAAATTATGACTGGAAACTGCAAATACTGAAAGTTTGAGACCCACTACACTAAAGAGGTATTTTTGAAAGTATATAAATTGATATTTTTTGTTGTAAGGAAAAATAAATATAAGAGATAAAAGATAAAAATACATATTCCTTTTCATATGCACTGTGAAATATTTCTGAAAGCATATCAATTGAGATTTTTTGTTGCAAGAAAAATTTATTATTTTTTCTCTAAAGTATTGTTTAAATTTAAGAATAATTCAAAAAGGTTATTTTATCCGTAAAGGAAACCGATATTGCAAACTCAGGTGTTCAACTCAATTTTATCGCGCAACGTATCAGTGAAAATAGAATGCTTACCTAAAAAAAAGCTAAAGAACACACAAACTCCTGCCGATCGTAAACATACATGTTTTCTTTAAAAATTGTGACCACATATCCAAGGGTTGAGTTGTTGTAGAAACGCTATTTCTTTTTAGCTAAATTTAGAAAGAGCAAATAAAATAAATAAAAACACTGAAAATAAAAATAGTGTTTTCTTTTCATTGTAGAAAGTATCGACCGAGTTTTATATTTTTCTTCGAATACGTTTCTTTAAGTCGTGCTTGAAACTTTTAGAATAAAAAATGATCCTGTCCAAGTAATCTGGTCACAAGTAAAAATATTTTTTGTCACTAAATATTTTGTTACAAATTAAATTAATATGAAAAAGGTATGTAACCGTACATATCGATACATGATGTAAATTTTTAAACCGTGTATTTTTTCTGTAAGGATTCTCTATTTTATTTTGCTTAAAACTGAATATAGTACTTTATTAAACGCTAGAGAGTTATATAATTACATTTACTAATTTCTTCTCTTACGAGTCCTTTTTTTTAAAAAAAAATATATATATATCATTGCAAATGCGCTAATTTACTTCAGAAACACTTCAATGACATATTTTAATAATAAAGTTTTATAAACTCTTATTTGACTAATTATGATAAATCTGTGATATCTTTCACTCGACATCAAATAATCACATACCTAATAAATTTGCTTCAAACAAACCACTCTCGAGTCTTTGAAAATATGTGTGTATAGATGAAATGCAGACTCTTGTTCTTATTATCTATCCAGTCGTTGCATATAATGTGGCCATTGGAGTTAAGGCTGTTTTTGCCATATGTACGAGAGCGTGAACTTGTCTCGGAGCACATTTTCGGACAGAAAAAATACCTCAATTTCTATAAAAATTTGTGACATTGTAACTCATGCATCTGTTTATAATATAGTGTTTTTAAAATTTCAAATTATTTCATAAATAATTAGTTTTTCCTTTTAACATGTTAAAGGAATAGCTCATTTAGCATTACGGTATACAAAAAAAAAGGTGAAGCACATTTTATAAAAGAAAAAATGTGTTAACTCGAAAAAAATGAATAGTTTTATAAAGTAAGTGATTCTCTAAAGGATACTGAAGCCAGAATATAATGTTATAGTTGGAGTCATTTTATATCTGAAAAAATATTCGGAATTTGGTTTCTATTCCTTAGCATTAGCTGAAGAAAGCCTTATGATTACACGGTGAGCCACCTGATTATAAATTTTAAATCGGCCAGTAATCTTTCGCTAACTCTAAAAATTTAGATATCATCTCTAGGCCCGACCATGCGTGAAAGTCAAAAGAAGATGCTGTGACACTTCCCTCTTGACTAAATCGCACAAGTAAGCAAATTGTAATTTTATCAAATGTATTCTCGTATACGAACTATAAATAAATCAGCATCATCTAAATCTTTGATATGAAACTCTTATTTAAAGATCTAATGGTTATTTGTTAAACAGTAGTTATGTGTGAAATGATGACTATAACTAAAATTTTATAATTCCGTGAGCTTTTGAAAAATCTTTTTGGTCTTCAATTCTACAGGGGACCCCGACCAGGTAAACTCCATGGGATATTTTACAATGAAATCCTTGCATGATATCTTAAACTGCATGCTGACTATAAATGATATAGCTGGGCAATAAACCTAACCATCGACTGGGGGTTTCTTTTTTCCGATTTTTTCCCCCGGAATGTCCAAAAACCCCGGGAATGTAATTGTCGATCTCGGGAACCCTTTTTAAAAAAAATTAAAAAAGTTATTTTGAAATAAAATCAAAAAATTTTAAAAAAAATAAGGAAAACATAAAAATTTCCCAAAAAATTAAGCTTTTTTATAATTTAACGTAAATAAAAAAATATATATAAAAAAATTGACTATATTTATTTTTTTTAAAAATAATATTTCAAGAAACCAAAAGCAATTTATACTTTTATAATTAATTCCCTTAGTTCTAGGCTTTAAGGACAACAATCCAGCAGCAGAAAATGCTTTTCCCCCAAACTGACGTTGGGGGAATTGTTTTTAAAAGGCCCCCATAGTTTCATAATGTTTTGGTGAGGGATTTTTGTCGAGTGGGAATAACTGCATCTCTTGTTTCGTGATTATGTTGAAACTGGTATTTTTTTTTGGTTGAACAATATAAAACTTTTTTTTTAAAGTAAATTGCTTTTTTTAAAAATTTTGGGTTCCAAACGTCGGGGGTTTTCCCTCAAAAAATTTCCCCCATGCTCTTTTCTTCTTCAAAAAGGTAAAGAGTTGGTTATTGATTCCTTCTAGCAAAAAAACCTTGTCTCAAATTTTTTGGGCCCCATCAAAACCAAAAAAAATTTTTACTGGCAATCGCGAAATATCGACGGAACGGGAACTATTTAAATTTTCCCCCCAAAATTCGGACTTTGATTAATCGTATTAAATGAAAGTTGCGTCTCTCTTAAATTATTTGGATTAGAGAATATTTCATATTTTTTGCAAAGTTTGTATTTCGGTCGTTCAATTTTCCAATAACAAAAGAAAATACACCTTCTGCAATGAGCAAAGTTGCATTTCGACTGCATAATTTTTCAACCCCCTTTTACTTTCTTTAAGCCTGCTACAATTGTAGTCACAGTTTCAAACTCTACATTGGCCATCATTCATTCCTCTTCAATGGCAATTAATACTTTTAAAATTATTGACTTTATTTCTAAAAATCTTTCAACCATTCCCAACAAACTATTTCAACTTCTTTTGGTAACCAAACAAACCATCTTTTCATCAAACCATCAATTCCCGGGACTCGGGTTCCCGTGTTTTCGGAAAGAAACCAATTACTGACCTAGCCAAGTTAAGGAATATCTTGAAAATCAAAACCTATCTTTCATGGAAAGTCCACCTTTATAGAGCTTAATCTGATGTAGCGTATTTAAAACTATTGTAAGAAAGAGGAGTGCCTTAAATCATCATTTGAGATTGTTGAATAAGTTGTAACAAGTATTATAACACACATGGTAAGTTGATTTCCATTCCAGTGCCTCAAAAGATAATTGACAGAATGAAAATCTGATTTATTCATTGCATTACAAGAAAAGAGGAAGATATTCCTTTCTAAAAAGGGTTAATTATTCAGCTTTTAACAAAATTCTGTTTTAGCAAATAAAACAGAATGGGAAAACATGAAATTATTTATTTGTAAATCATGCTTAAAATCAATAATTAAAAACTTGACTTACATATTGATGTTTCCATATTGCTTTTGCATCACTTTTACACTTGAGGAGGGGAGGGGGGGAGGAAATTACACCTCGCTCAAAACAGTTTTTAACTTAATCAATTGGATTCACTTTCACTTTTTTATTTTTTAAATTTTTCTCCTTAAAAACCTAAACGTCGAAATTTCAAATAAGTTTAAAAGGTTTAGCTTTTGAAATAACAATTTATTTTGTAACTTTTAATAAATTAAATTATAACTCAGTTGCCATTATTTAAAAAGGTAATGTTCAAACTTACATACATGCAGGGGTATTGCATGTTATAATCCACCATAAACTTGGGCTGAAATATCCCAGTGGTCAAGGTATCGGATCATGGCAGGCATGTTATGAGTTCGAGCTCAGTACCACCTTACTGGACCCGGCGTGTAAGTGCAGCGTATTTAATAAGTAATGGGTTTATAAACCCAAACGTCCCAGCCGGGGTATGGGTGCGGGTAGTTAAGAGTGGGGGCAGCCAGCTCAGGTGTCATCCACGTCACTTGACCATGGCTCAAAATTGCGTGGTCCGTCGCCAAAACGCCCTCGTGTAGCTGGACAATGCGACGTTAATGTTCCCTCACTCCACCATGATCCTACGCTTTTAGTTGGTTTAAAAATTCCATTTTAGTTGGGTAAATTCAAGGCAGAAGATTTTAACGCACAATCAAAGCTACCACATAATATTGTAAATACACATTATATCCAAATATACTTTTTTACTATTTTCTTAAGTACGAATAAAAGGCTAGTACCACACACAACACAAAACATATATATATATATATATATATATATATATATATATATATATATATATATATATATATATATATATATATATATATATATACTGGTCTCGGCGTATAACGCGCACCCCTGGAACACAAAAATAAGATCGAAATTATGCGCGCTATACCGCGTATAAAAGATATAGTCTTTAAAATAACAAAGGATGGACATAAAAATTACTCTAGATGTATCGATACACTCATATTTGGGTAAGAAAATAACTTGCCTTATGAACAAGAATAGCTAGAAGTTCTAGAAGTATACTATTTTTTCAAAAGTCTGATATTACCTTGGAATAAATTACTCTCAAAGTTACAAAACAATGTATACACATTATTTCTGATTTCCTCTCAAGCTGTGCAAGTGCTATAACCGCGAATATACCCAAAAAAAGTTAAAAAAAAAAAATTTGAAATGGAAGGTAGGGTGCGCGTTATACACCGGTGCTCGTTATACGCCGGATTTTACGGTATATATATATATATATATATATATATATATATATATATATATATATATATTCCCCTCGAAACAATGTTTCTTTTCTCTTTAAATCCCTTATCGACTCCCCAGAAAAGAACAAACATATTATATCTGCACTTATATAAATATATACATGTCAGCCCACAAGGCTACTAATATATCACGTTTAATAATCAAAGCACATTCTATAAGCATGAATTTAATTAAAATTAATTTAAAATTTTAATTGAACTTCTACTATTATTACATGCATGTCTAAAATCCTTTACCATTAAACTTTGTAAATATATTTTATGCAAAATTTGCCTTTTATATTTGAAACGATGTATTTGGAAGCACGTATTCAAGTGTTTGAGTTTTTCAGCTGCAGCTCACTAATATAATTAAACTCTGTTCGCGATTGTTGAAACAACAAAATTTATGTTCCCAGTGATTAGATATTCCGAAACCCCACTCTCAAAGATGATGTGGCGAGGCACAATTAGGAACGCTTGAAGAGAATGTTAATTAATGTATGTACAGAAGGGATCTATTCGCTTTTCAGTAGTTAATGATCAGAAGCGTTTAAAGCTTAAAATGAAAGGGGCTGGTATCAAATCTCGATGCAACCCACAAATAGTTAATATGAGACATTGACGCGTTGTAATTTGAGTTCCTTAAATTGTCCTGATTTAAAATTTAAGTGTTATTTAATATACCTGGCCGGGATTGCTGCTCAGGTTAAAACCTTAGATTTTTAAGGCAAATTGAGTTCGGAAAACCTTTATATGGATGTATATATATGAACGAAAAATACAAAATACATTTAAATGCAGAGAATAATAAATAATAAAACAAGATACAGAAACCATAAAATGACCGCTTACAAAACCATTTTAAAGAAAGAAAATAAAACAACAAAATAGAAACCAAGCGCAATATATAAAAAAAAATTCTTTTCAAGTCAATTCCCACTTAGGGCCAACAACAAAAATAATTTATTTCCTTTTAGTTAATTTTTTAACAAATAAATTACAATTAATATATAAATATGTATACACATCTGGACAGAATCAATACAATATCAAGTGAAAAATAGGAAGCTATTTTTCCTTTTGAATTTCCATTTCAATAATTACATATATGGTGTTGGACTGTTTTTGCTTTGTTTGTTACTATATTTATTCATTAATTAAATTTTTAATCATTCTATAAAAATAGCATAGTAAAAAGAAAATCAAGTTCTCGTGAAATTAGTCATCCTTATGTAGGATTCGAACCTACGACCCTTTGGGCTTAGAAGTCCAAACGCTTATATCCATTGCGCTATAGGGACACAAAAGAGTGGGGATTTGCTGGGTCTGTATATGCTGCTGGACTATTATTTTTGTTTCACCATTTCATTCATTAATTAAATTACTAATGAATTAGTGTTTGTGTGTGCCTATAATAGTTATGTCAACCACCGGCAAGTTTAAAACATATATTTGAACTTTGAGTGGATGAATAAAATGTTTCGGAGAATGATTAAAAATTCGAAACAGATATATACTATATAGATATAGAGTGTGAACTAAGCGTTGTTCTGAAAACGACCGAAATGACCAAAAAGGCAATTGCTTAGTCGAGGAATCAGCTATGGGTTAAAGTAGCTTTATAATACCAAACTTACCCATTTGTGATTCGTTAGGTCAAAATATCTAAACACAAAAAAGTTTATTGACCAAAATCTCCCAAATAAATAAATGAAAAAAATAACTAATTTATATTTTGCAGCATATCATAAATGGAACTAGCAGCATTTTTCAAAGAAATGAACAACGCTGATCTGATTGAACAGCTGATACCATCGAGGTAAGCATCCAAAGTATAAATGAACCTTGTCACCTTGCAAAATAAGTACAAAAAGAGATGAGTATAAAAAAGTACTACTATAAATTAAATTGGCCGAAAAAAAAAAACGAGAAAACAGTAAATGAATAATATGATAAGTTTTAGGAATGCGTACTCGGAACATCCAAATATCAGAAAATATTTATTCCCTTCCCCATAAACACCATTAACAAGCTGACTTTGTGACCCCAGTGTCGAGAGATGGTTTAAGAATCAAAAGCTACTGGATGACTAATGTGTTTATGATGTACAGCAAGTCTAGCTTCACTCAAAGGCTAACTTGGGCCAAACAAACAAGATTTTACGTTAGGTGGCCCGTAAAAAAATGAATACTCATAGGGATACTGCAGTCTATTTGCACAATGTATTATAATAAAATATAAATAAAAGAACAAGAGGTTTTAGTTTACGTCCCTCCTCGACACCTATTATATATCTTCTATAATATTCGTACTATTTCGGCAGAAATTCTGATACTTAATTATATACATTGCAACCTGATATACCAACCCGGTCCCAAAACGTTCACTGTGGGCCGCGAGTTTGTCACCCCTGGATGTAATAGGGTCTATGCATCCCTCCAGTAAGTGTCAAATGAAACAAGTAAAACACAGAAAAATCAAGTCAATCTCCCCACCTTAGGATCAACAAAGAAAAATTTTTATTTTTTAGCTACCTTTATTAAATAGGTTACAATTATTGTATTATGCATATACACAGGACAGAATCGCCAAACACAAGTGGGTGCATTTCATTTTTTATTTATTATCATTAAAGTATCGTATTTTCATCCAAAACAATCGTGTTTATAAAATTTCGCCCTGAATGTTTAAAAACGTGAAAAAACATTTTGTTTTTAAAAAATTCGAAAGGGTCGCCAAAAATGATGCCAACGTCGCGTATTTGTTTTTAAAAAATTATTTTAATCAATTTTTTATTAATTATAATTAAATTTTGTAGTCACCCAAAATAATCAATGTATATAAAATTTAGATCAATTGAGACTTTAAAAAGTATTTTATCAACGATTGAAAACCAGAAGATAAATAAAAAAAAAATAAAATAAAAGTTTTAGCGAATATAGGAATTGAAAAACCGGCAAAAAGCAAAAAATTTGAAACAAATCAAGAAACAGAGACAAAATTGTATTTGCTTTCCTTACAGATGTCCTATGCGGGAAACCTTAGTTACATGACATGCATTAATGCAATACTCCACAATAATCCTGGTGCATCAGGTGGCGAAAGGATACAAAAACACTTGGTCTTATGTAGAATAATAAGTTTTCGGGGAAAACACATGAAGATGATAACATGGGCTGTCAATTATGTTAATAGTGCCATATTGAGTAGAGTGTAACAGGAACCAAATTATTGCATTGATGCAAGCCGTTTAACCAATGTTTCACGCATAGAACACCTGTAAAGTAAGTTAAACTTGAATTGTCTCTGTATACTTTCAAATGTTGTTTTTATTTTACTGTATTTGTTTTAGTTCACTATAACGTTTTGAAATATTGGAGGGAACTATGAATAACCAATGTATTTAAGTCCTTAAGTTTATGGGATAGCCCTGATCTCATAAGCATACCTTTATTGATTTTTTATTTGTGTGCAGTTATGTTTTTATATCGAAGTAAAAAAATTCAAAAAATAATATCTCAACAAATTTCAAAATTCTCTATCTATATATAAATATATATATAATGTGTGAACATAATACGTGTGTAAATACATGCATATTACTCAAAATTTGAAATAAGGTGAACTGCTTTGAGCTATGTTTTTGACAGGCTGTACCTTAAAACTGGTTGCCATATATTCAAGTTAGAGCTCTCTTTTCAGTGGCCATAACTATTTCTATCTGTCTATAACTTTCAACGTGCCTCAATCATTTTAAAAAGCTTTTCTTCAAACCGCCATTACATTTTAAGGGGAAAAGGGGTGGGTATTGAATTTCACGCATGTATTATTTACTACTGTGGGCACAAAAGACATTCTACCTCTACATTTTCCTCGGCATTTTGCCAGAATTCCAGCTGAGCGATTTCACTTTGCCCGCTGACCCAACCTTCAAGTGGCAAAACAACTTTACTAAAGAGCCAATTTTTTTTTCGCCCATTCTTTCCTTCGAGAAGATTGGTTTATTCTTTTCATGTGACAAGAAAGATGTGGATTTTTTTCAATCCTTTTTCAGGATCATCGGCGTTTATGTTCTTTTTTGAGATTGTTTGGAAAATCTAGTTTCGAGATTGTTATCAATATTTTCGATGTATTCCTAAGAATGCATCTTAGAAAATGAATGAATATTAAATTTGATATATATTGTGTTTATTCAGTAGCAACTTTATTAGATTTATACCATAAGTATAAAAGTTTTCTCTGTATTTCTTCATATTTAATTTAATCGCTCTAGATTTATTTTGCGCAAAAGGGACCGTGTTAGTAACACTAGATCGCCATACGGAAAATTTCATCATTTTTTTAACTATAAAAAGTATTGAAACTAATTAATATGTGACCCTAAATTGATATCAAGCAGTGCGTTAGCTTAAAAATGCTTACTATTAATTAATCAGATTTTACTATCAAGTAATTTCAGTATCTTTGTACATAAAAATTATAACTGATTTAATTAACTGATTTCACAAGTAAAGAATACTTAACACATCTGCAATGCTACTCTAATAAAAAAAAATTAAATTTATAAATTAAAAAAATTCTGTCTTTTAATTTTTTTCCGGCTCTTTTAAAAAAATTAGAGTTAAATTAAAATAGTTTATTAATTATTTTTAAATAATTTACAAAATATCGTGTTCTTTTTACTGTTTTAATTAAAAATTCAATCACTTGGTGCAATATTAATTACAATAAACACTTGTTCTGATTTTTTTATAGAAGAACCCTATATTTAATATTCAAAGAATTTACTGAATGTGGTTTCAAAATCGTTTCACGATATTTACTTTTGAAATATAACTATAATTGAAATATTTAAATTTCTTGAATTTAATGAAAATTAATACATTAATTCCATTATGTAACTCCTGAGAAAGAAGCAAATATAGATTTATTTACTTAAGTTTTGCGAAATAACGCAAATATTTTTTTAAATTTTGATTTCCTATAAATTCAAACAATATTTTCTCTAACACTGTTTATAACTGAAAATATCAGCATTATTTTTAAACTCATATTTAACTCGCAAAATAAGTGTTTTATGTACATTATTTTTAATGTTAAAACAGCTTACATATGTCTTGTTTTATTGCAAAGTAATGGAAGGTCAAATTTTCTGAAGCAGGATCATTATAAATTTCCTTTAAAAAAGAATTTTCTAAAGAAAACTGCGAACCCCTTAAGGTAAAATTACTTTTTTTCCCATTTTGTATAGAGAATTTAAAAGCCCGGGGCCATTGTTCAAAAAGGGACGAAAAGTAATAAAAAAGCAAAGAAATAAAACAAAAAAAAAGGCCCCCTTTTTTTTGTAGAAATTACTTTAATCAAATAAAAACAAAAGTTATTTTAATTTGAAAAGTTCTAAAATAAAACCGTAAAAAATTTGGGATTTTAATGGTGCCTTCATTTGAAAAGTGTTTCATTTTTTTATTTCCCCCTACGGGAAAAGTTTTTAAAGCCCCCATATCCCCTTATTTCTTTTTCAAAAAATAAACTGTTTTTTTTAATACATACTTAATATCTTTTTTCCACCCTTCCCATATTAAATTCCAAATATGGAAGCAATTTGGGCCTAGTTTGGCCTTTTCAGCCCGAAAGGACTTAAAAAAAACTTGTTTGATTTAAAGAAAAATGTAAACAAAAAAATTTTTCAGTATTTTCACCCAAAAATTTAAACCCTTTAAATGATACTAAGAGGAACTTTTTTTAACCCTACAAATTTCCAAAAATTTTGATTAAAATTTTTCCTTTTTTTCTTTTTCGCAATATAAGGAATTCATTTCCATTTCCTTCCGATCCAAAATAAGGGTTTTTAAAAAAAAGGAAAAAGTTTTTTAACCACCCAATGAACCTTTTCCCCCGTTTCATTTAATGGGTATGTGAGAAATAAATACCCCAAAAATAAAAAAAAATTTAAAAGGAAGGGGGTTTCGGGAAATTTTTTTTTAAGATATAAGTCTACATTAGTAATACTCTGTCGTCTTAGTGCAGTGGTTCTTAAACTTTCGTTCACCGCCGCCCCCCTTTATGACAGGGCCTGACATCGAGCCCCCCAAGTTTTTGGGAACCCACTCCCCCCCGGGCCACCCCAACCGGGGTCAAAAGTCAATGTTTCTAAATTTGGGGGCCCCCCTTTAGGGGCCCGGAAACCTCGGGGGGGAAAGAGGCATCAAAAATATTCTGGACACGCATTATATAAATTTATACAACGTCTCTCTCTAACCCATAAATTGTACCCCTCAAAAACCCCAAAATTTTTTTTCACATTTTTAATCGAAATATTATAAAAAGTTTTAAAGGGGAAATATTAAAAAAATTTATGAAAAGAAAAGTACTTTTACGGGTTGAGAATTCAAATAAAAGTTTGTTATGTTTAAAACGCATCCCCTTTTTAAACCCCATAAAACAAACGTTATTTTTAGTTAAAAAACTTATACCTTTAAAATTGAAATTAAACCCTTATCTTTTCCCAAATATTTGTTTATAATTAAAACTTTGCTTGAATAAAAGCCCTTTTTTTAAAGTTATATAGGTTTTTGGGGGAATATTAAAACCCCAAGTTTTTTTTTTCAAAGTGGATAAAATTATATAAAAAAAAAACTAAAATATTGTATAATTGTTATAAGAATTATCTACAATGTATATATTTATTAACTTCAGTATTTTTTAAATATTTAATTCAAAATTTAAATTTTCCCGCTGTTTATCTGAAACCCGTACCGAACAAATAGGGTACATTTAATAAAGAAGAATGGGGGATATTTTTAGGTATTGAAACCTCAAAGTATGCATCGGGCCCCAATTTAAACCCAATTTTGGGACAGAAATTAACGTTTCCAAAAAAATTAGGCTTGAATATTTTTACAATTTTTTTGAAATTTTTTTACTGTATGCTGAATTATAAGCTTGAAAAAAAAATGCTATTTTGAAGCAACTTGGACAAATTTAATTAATTATTTAATTATGGATTTAATTATTTTTAATTAAAATGGGGGGAATTTTCCCAAATTTTTTTAAAAAATTTTTTTAAAACCCCCATATTTTTCCCAAAAATCAAAATATTTTTGGGTTTGCAATTTTTCGGTTACGCATTTTTTTCTCCTTTCAAAGATATACCAAGTATTAAGTAAACTGTAGTCGCGCTAATTGAACATTGCATACTCCTTTGCGTATTATTTTTATTTAATGTAGCATATTTAATTACAATAGAATAAAAATATTATTCGTAAATTTTTAAGCAAGCCCATAGAATTTTAATTGCTTTTAAAAGAAATGTGTGAAACTAGTTTAGTTTCGATATAATTGAAGTATACATTCTATTTATAATCCACTTCAAATGAATAATTTTTACTGAGTAATTTTAATCTTCTAGAGCCCCCCCAAACCCTTTTTAAAATCGAAAATATTCTTTTTTTCAAAATTAAAAAAGTACTTAGAAGTAAGTTTCCCCCAAAAATGCGCCTTTTTCTGGTTTTAAGGAAAGACAATTTTAAAAAACCAAAAAGTTACTACTAAAAAAGTTTTAGTTTCAAGATTTTTTTCCCAACTTAAATAGTTTTCCATAAAAATTTAAAGTTTTTTTTATAAACCCTTTTTCATTACATATTTATTAATCAATTACAAAATTGAAAAGAAAATTTCACTTTGACACTTTTTACTAAATATTTAGTTAGATGCAAAAACATCTTAGGCTCCAAACTTCAAAATTAAAATTTATTTGTGCTAAAATTTTGCATTTCTTAAAAAAAAAAAACACTTTTTTTCATTTGCAAGGGTTATTTTTTTAAATGTTTTTTTTTTAACAATTAATAGAACGGGAAAAAATTTTTTGGGATTTTTACTTATTATCCCTTTTCATTTTAATTTTTTTTAAAAATCAAAATACGTCCCCAAATGCCACGATAAACATCCAAGAGGGGAAACCGTTCCTGCGAATTTTCGAACACACTAAAAAATATATTAGCATTTGGCAATATATTTTTGAATTGGCGATGTTTTGGTTTTTTTTCATCTGACGAAAATCTTCAGTAATCTTCATTAAATATCACACAAATATTATTTCTTAGATTATTCAAAAAATGGTATCATTTTTTTTTATTCTTACGATAAGAAATAAATAATTTCAAAAACATCTATAATTGCATTTGATGATTAAACTGAAGATTATTTTGAACCCTTAAATTTTGGCTTTTCCCTTTTGGGTTTTCCCCATAAGGCAATAACAAATCTAGTTTTTGAAAAATTTTATTTTAATACTTCAATGTACTAAGTACGGCTTTCCCCTTGATCATGGGTTTTTGGTCTGTTTTTTTTTTACCCTTATGTGTTATTTAAATCAGCAGATGTTTTTTTTAACAAGACAGGTGATTTTTTAGAATAAATTTTTCGTTATCATTCTTATTGAAAAAGCTTTTTAAAAAAACAAACCCCATTTTTTATTTCGGGTTTCCCTTTTTATTTTTTTAAATTTTTTGTTTTTTTTTTCCCAAATTTTTCCTTTAATTTTTTTCCCGAGCAAATTAAAACCCGGGTGTATAATTTAATTTTTTTTATTATTATTGTTTGTTTTTTTTTAAAAGGGTGGATAAACCCCGAGCCGTGATGGTTTTTTTAAAAGTTTTACTTCGAATAATATCGAATGTTCACATTTTTACAAAAATAAAGTTTTTAGTTGAGAAGAATTCGAATGATGAAGTTATTTAGAAATATCAGAAGACAAAAACGAACAGACCTCGTATTAGAAAGTTCTTGTGAAAGAATAGTTGATTTAAAAAATAAGCAGAAACATGATCCCAATTTAAAAATAAATGAAAATATGGGGAACGGAGATTTTGGATTTTCTATTCACCCCTTTTGGAACACAAAGGCCTAAGGGGATATTCGGGGTGTGCTAGACATATGATAATTAAACACTTGTTTTCCCCCCAAAACCCGTTCAAAAAGACCCCATTTTTTAAGGTCATATTCACGGATGAATAAATTTTAAAATTTTTAGCCAATAAGTTCATAACTCTCTCGTCAAAAATTTTTTTTGAAAATTTTTTTTTTTAAAATGTACATATTTGTCAACAATAATAATGCACATAGGCAAATAAAATACACTTGATTAAAAAGTACTCGTATAATATATGATGTTGTGTTTTTTTTTTAAATTTTGAAAAACTTTAAGAAGAATCTTAATATTTGATGCATTTTTTTATTCAACATATGATTGCATTTATCATGTGACCGTTATGAATTTAGCCCATTGACCGCCATAATATGTACTCAAAGTAAGATAAAGCAAATTTTCAATAGGATTTTAAAAAAAAACAACAAGTGTTAGTATTTAAACCCAAAAAAAATATTGGGAAATGCCGGTTGGGTTTTTTTTAAAGGGCATTTCCAAAAACTTTATATGGTTACCCTTAGGGAAATTCTTTTTACTGAGGAAAAAGAGTTTATCATAAATGCTTAAAACTCCTATATCTTCTCTATAACTCTGAAATAAATTAGGTATAATTAGAATAAAAGCAATAATTAAACACATTCATTTTTACAAAATCTATATTTTCATTAAGAAACAAGGATGGGCAAATATATTTTTTTTCGTGACCCACCAAGGCAATCAAAAAACCCCAAATTTGAATTGGGTTTTTTTTTTTCATGCCCCATACCCGGGGGTTGTCCCGCCCCTTTTCACTATTTTTAAAAAAAGAAAATTTCCTTTTTTAGGGGAAAACAAATGCTTGGAAGTATTTTTACAAAGACATCCTCTGCAGAATTCGGAGTTCGACGTCACAAGATATCAGGATTTTTTTACAAAAAAATTTGAACCTAAATTCAATTTTCTGTTTTCTCCCTTAACCGGGTTTTGGGTACAGAATCCCGAGGTGCTACAGATTTTTTTTAAAGGGCTTGAGCGACCGTTTTAAATGAAATGTTTTATGCCAAGGGCCATACCCCTTTTACAAATCTTTGCCAGGTGAAAAATGTCCATGCCTGAAGAAAACTGCACGGAAATTCTTTTTTAGATTTTCATCGACATATTTGTGAGCAAAGTTTCAATTGCATTAAGATCAACAAGAGTTCTTATAGATGTAAGTTGGCTGGCATAAACTTGCATGTTGTGAAGAGAATTTCAACAAACAATCTCCCTCTTGACCCTTTTTTTTTTTAAAAATAAATAATATAAAAAAAAAATAAGTCAATTCCTACTTAGGTCACAACAAAGAAAAATTTTATTTTAGTTACTGTTTATCAAATAATTGCATTTAATATAAATATGTATATACCTATGACAGAATCAAGATATTAAGTGGCAATTAATTTTAAATAATTATAATTGAATTATCGTATATTCACCCCCAAACAATCGTGCACAAAAAATTTCAACTCAAATGAGCGCTTTAAAATGTGGGGGAAAAAAAGCTTTTAAAGTTTTGACAAAAGTCGGCAAATGGGCATTAAGTCGCCAAAAATGATGTCAACATGAATGTATGTGTAATTCTTTGAATAATGAGTTATAATCAATTGATTTTTTTTAATTATAATTATATTACCGTATTGTCATCCAAAAATAATTGTGTATATAAAATTTCAGCTCAATGGGGGCTGAATTAACAATTGAAATTAACAATTATTAACAATTGCAAATTTGAACAAGATATATATAGGGAGATAGTGAACTAATAGTAGGAATTGAAAAAGAGTTGAGAAAAAATGTGACAGGGTACGTTTGCTCATTAAACTAATTCTGAAATCAAATGTGTTGGCAGCTACCGATATTACGAAATTAACACAATAAGTAAATTGAATAAAACTGTCCTGTGTTTTATTTAACTTATATGTACATTTTTACAATGAATTTGTGTGTGAAATACTTTTAAAAGGGGTGGCCCCTTGGTATCCTCCTCTCCCACAATGCAGCCCGCGGGCCAAAACAAGTTGCCCCCTCCCCTTTCCCTACAGGATTAGTCCGAATTGCTATCCCAGTATTTCAATTGAATTGGCATTCCCAAGAGCGGTATTCCACCCTCAAAGAAATTTTACTTAAAAAGAAAAACGTGTTAATTCTAAATATTTTAAAAATTTCTACCTTCTCTTTATCTCTGAAATAGATAAATTTTAAATAAAAGCAATAATTAAATCACATTTATTTTTACAAAATGTCTAATTACATTAAGACAAATCCATCTGTGTCAGCCAAAACCAATATTTTTCCGAAAAGACAAGAAAAGAATATGCTACCATAGCAACGCATATTAAAATCCTCTGCCTAATTGCTGTTCTTAATAGAGCGGAAACAGACAATTAATTCTGAGGTATTCTTTTACCATGGCCTGTTAAATTGCATTAATTATCTGCTTTTCCTTAATTACCTCAATTAAATCCTCAAACCCGAATTTTCCCAAAAGGATCGGAAAGCCATTGTGTACAACAAAGCCTTCCTCACACAATACTTAAGTCCCAGTAAACTTCTTAAAGAAACTAGTGAAGTATTTCTAGTACCTCCTTTCTGAAAGATAAAATCCTTCTTTTTTTTTCTTCTTTAGATTTTTTTTTCACATTCACGTTCCCTAAGATTCAACTCTTTGCATTATTTTGCTGAGGAAACGGGGAAACTTTATGGAAGGATTTTACGATTATTCAGTAAGGCTTAAATTCTGTGTTGAAGTATCCCTTTTTGGAAGGGAAAAGACTACTAATCGCTTCACTGAATCGATTATTGTTCGTGGAAATACCAAGAATTCTAAAAGCTCTATTTCTCGAAATGATATGCATATCTATATCTTTCAAAAGATAGGTTTTTGACAGTGGACGAAAAAAACCAAATTAAAGAAGAAGTGTTTGCTAAAACTTTTTTATAACTATGTGTATTATTTGGCATGGATGTTCCTTTCATTGAGTAAGACCTTTGAGGATAGAACCTGCGACGTTCGGGTTCGCGGCCGAGTACCATGACCACGAGACAAAAAGTGCAACTGGACAAAGTGAGCAAAAATTTAAGAGGACTTGGTACCCCAAAAATGACAAAGCTGTCGGGTTTTTTTAATTTAATTTATTTTTGCATTATTATCTTTCGATTGATGTATCACTTGTGCTTGTCGTAAAGTTAAAAGTTGAATACAACTTCATTTCAAAACAAATCAGGCAATTTCGCCACGCCCCCTTTTTAGAAAAAAAAGCTCAAAAATGTGTTCTGATAAAAAAAAACATATTTTATAAAGAGAAATAATAATTATAAAAAAGAAAGTGTAATATATAAAGCCGTATATTACCGAGGCAGTACTATAGTGTAATTTTTTTTCTTTGTGAAATGTGTGCATGTAAAATTTTTGAATTAAGGCATTTTATATCAATAACTTCATAATTTTAGTTCTTATTCATGATATGTCTTTCATATAAATGTAATACTATTTAATATTATGCGAAGAAAAAAAGTAAAATTTCTGTCGTGACAGAAAAAAAATTTTCTAACATTTTTCTTGAATTTTCTTGTGCAATTAATACTCTCCAAAATTGATAATTTATAAAAATGTATGGGTTCAAAAACTACGAAAATAAAATTATTTTAAAGAAAAGTATATAACTAATATATTAAAGTTGTATTTAAGTTTATTTAAGCTTATTATAATTATTTTTTCAGAATTATAAACTTTAAAGTGGTTTTTCTCAGTTTGTGTTTTTCGAAACATTAGTGCATTCAAAATGCTACTTCTTCCACAACTATTTACCAATCACTTCCATATTTTCCTGCATGATATATATAAAGCATGCAACAAAATTAGGGATTCATTTTGCTCTAAACTGAATACAGTTTTAAAAAACTTAAATGTAAAAGACATTGGCCTTTTCGTTAATTTTTAGCATGCATATCCACATTTTATTTTTTTCTCAAAAACGAATGAAGTTTTTTTAAAATCGATTCCTACAGTTGCTTAGAATATCCATACAAATACTAGAAAAAAAATTCAGGTCAAAAAATTAATAATTACAAAAGGAGTAAGATTTTAAAATTTTAAAAATTTTCTTCAAAAAGTTTAAATTTTTAAAATTGTGTGAATAATATGTGAACAATTTCATCTCGTTTCATTTTCTTGAATAGAAGCATTGTATAAAATTCTAAAATATAATTTTTAAATTCATAAATAAAGAAAGTTGTTCAAAGGGTACCAAGTCCCCTTAAGAGCCATTATACATTAAAAAATCATGTTTTTGAAGTGTTAGACCCACAGACTTCAAATTTAGCATATGTTTCTTTTGCTCAATAGATCAGCTAAGAACGAATTTTACGGAAATCGACTCCTATGGGGTGGAGGGGGGATACTGCAAAGTATAGACGAAAAAAACATTCCGTTTTCGGACTATTAGAATATAGTTATGAAAATTGGTATGCGTGATTCCTTTGTTGAGTTGAAATCCGCTAAGAAAGGTTGTTACGGATTGATTGATTGAATATTATCGTCGCACTGTTCAGCTACACGAGGGCTTTTGGCGACTGACCACGTAATTTTGAACCATGGTCAAGTGACGTGGACGACACCCGAGCTGGCACCCCCCTCTCCTAACTACCACACCACACCAACGGGAGGACGTTTCAGCTCTCGACAGATTTAACGTGCATCGCTGCGCTACACGGCTGGTCTTTAGTGGTACTGGGCTCGAACTCGTGACAAGGCAAACCACGGTCCGATACCTATACCACTCGGCTACCGCAGCCACAGGTTGTTACGGAAATTGACTCTCTGGGGGGAGGGACGCTTATTGATTAAAAAATTTTGAGCTCCTACGCTGCTTGAATTTTGACAAACGTGTTTACCTTGTTAAGTAGAAATACACTAAAAATAAGTTTTGTGGGAATCTATTTTGTGAGAGAAGATTATGAAAGTTCAAACGATAATTCTCCAATTTTAGAAATTCGAGTCCTGTCCCTTATAACTCATGAGGTGAGGTTTGTAAGAAATATTTTCAATACAATCGAACGTTTAATGCTAGCACATAGATATCAATAATTTATATATAGGCAGTATTTATTCATACATCATGAAATGCCCAACGGAGGGGGTGGGTAAGGGCTAGTATATATCTATACATAGAGTTGGGTTTTATGAAATATACAGTTTACATTTCTAATAGTAACTTAATTGGTTTTTGATAAAAAAACAAACAAACAAGTAATATAAAAATAAAAAATCTAAAGTCAATTCCTACGTAGATCAACAAAGAAAAATTTCATTTTAGCAACTTTTTATTAAATAGTTATAATTTATATAAGTATGTATATACATATTTATATTAATCACAACATTAAGTGGTAATTAATTTTTATTAATTATTATTAAAGTATCGTATTGTCATCGAAAATAATCATGTATATAAAATTTCAGCTCAATTGAACGTTTTAAAATGTGTTTTATTAATGATTGAAAATTCCACCAAGATAAATAAATATATAGAGAGTGAGGTAATAGTAGGAATTGAAAAAATCTCCAAAATCATCATGGATATATACAGTAAACTATTGTAAGTAATTACCATTTGCCAAAAAAAAAAAGATATTTATTTTGTTGTTATAAAAAAATATCAAAAAAAAGAAAAAAATGATAAATGGATACTATGATGAAATATTCTGGTAGTATGAAATACGTGGTTTAAACCATTTGAAAGCTAACTAAGACTTTAAAAAACGTAGTTACCTTTGACTATAAAAGCCATATTTTTTAAGAATACGAAAAAGTCATTTCTGTTTCGAGTCTATTTACAAAAGTCACTAATATAATCTTTCACCACTCCACAGCAATCAAGGTGAGCCAACAGTACTCCTTATTACCCGACAAGCCATCTTGAAAAATGAGCCTTTAAACTGAAAGACAAAGCATTGACAACTAAAAAACGATCACAGTATTACAAACTACAGTTCTCTCTCTCTCTCTTTCAGTATAGGTTATACTTAACTTTAAATATCAAATCAGATATGTACCATTATGCTAAACTGTTTGCAAACTTACCGGCAAAAACTTTCGACAATCGCAAAACATACTTTGTTCTGTAGTGAAAGGTAAAGCAACAGCACGTGGTCAACTCTCGCTACAATGCATCACGAGGGTCTTTATTTAGTAGTTAAAGGTTTTCTTAAGCATAAGCAGTTACAAACAGACCCGAGAACTCATTATTCCTACCCGACTATTCCATAATACCCCACTCTCTTTTGTATGTTATCAATAATAATATACTAAATATCTATAATTATAAAGTAATCAAATCATGAATAGAAGTAAAGTTATATCAGTATCGGTAAGAAACAAGTGTATCCCCAGTAGTACAATAGATTGCAGGTTTAAACATTATTTGGAGAGGCCAGGCAATCTATAATTTGTCTTTACTACTAAGATATAGGAAAAGGGGAAATAAGAGTAGAAATATGTCCCTATTAGAATATTAAAATAAATATACTAATGTTTTATTTTATTAAATACAATTATAACAAGAAACAATTAACTAAAACTACTTGCGAAATGTAGAAAAATATTAAAAATTGATGTTTTTAGTTGTAAGTATATATATATAAAGCGTTATTAAAATAATTAAACATATCCCCACAACACATTGTTGATTTAACCTTCTCGACAATACATGGCCGGCCTCAAAAAACAATGTGTATACCAACAATAGTTCCTGAGGCTAAGGGTTTGCTATTGTACTACTGTAGCTACTTATTTCTTACCTATACTGTACCCATTCTTTACACGGGTTAATTTTTTAAAAAATAAAAAAATAAAATTTTATTCTTGTTATAATAGGTGAATTGTAAGGAGAGTAAAACCCTGTGCAAAACAATGTGTAGAAAAATGTAAAATACATTTTTAAGGAGAGCTGTTATTATTTAACCATAACGCCCCTGAAGTCCTCAAAACCCCTTTTGGGGGGTCAATTTTTGAAACCCCCCCCCAAACCCAAATTTCTACTTCATGAAATAAATGCAACTGCTAAATTTCAAGTCTGTAGTTTTAATTACTCAAAAATAAGAATATTTATCTATAACACCCTGTAAGTAAGTCCTCGCTGCGCCTCTCAGGAAAAAAACGGGAACCTTCTTCATTGATGGAGGATAGAGAGCTACCACACCACATAATTCCCTTGATCATACGGGGACTCGTTTCTGAGTTTTGGCGGCACGCGCATTGTATCCAGTCTTTCATACTCTTTATTTATTGTTACTATTATTAATTGTATTTATATAACGTAAGTCATTTTAAAGATGCAACATTTTGCATGTATTAAACAGTGTTTTAAAATAATACCTTAAATATATTTGAAAATACATTTGAACTCATATGAATTTATATGAGTGTATCTCTCTCAGTAAGTATTCCTTATAATAACTTTTAATAGATTTATTATATATACTTGAGTGTATTTGTTAATAATTAATTTAATCTAATAGAAAGTAAATTTAATTTTTTTTTACTATATAGCTGGCTGCAAGAAAATTTATTTCCTTCATGTGATCCATATTACTTTGCATTATGATAGAAAAATATTTTCTTAGAATTTCGTAGGTTTCCCTTGTTATTTTTTTAAATACATATAATCCGATACGCACTTTTTCTTTTCCCAATTCCCCGTCAATTAGGAACACAAAAAATCGCATTTTTTTTTCTCTTGTGAGCTAAAAAGTGAAAAATATTCTGACTGAAAGTTACTTTCAATCCATTTTTCTTCCAGGAATTTTTGCGATCATTTTCTTCTAAAACTGACGTCTTTTTATCCAATTAGTAAACGTCTTAAGGTTTCGTCTCGGGAATGCTTTTAGAGTAAATATTTACGATGTGGCTAGATCGAAACTCAAATTGCCTTGTTTTTGTTTTTTAAAAAAAGGGGAAATTCTGAAGCAAAACAGGATTATAAAGCTTTCTCATTTTTGGAAGGAAGAATCATTTGTTGAGGAAGATTATTAAAACTATTGTATCATTTGAATTTTTGAAAAATTATTTTCATACGTAAGTACTAGTTTCATGTGGAAAAGTTAAAACCTGTGTCCTGGAATTTAAAAAAAAATCCCTTTTAATAATTTTAATTTCAATCCTTGATTAGATGTTCATATCACAATTTCTTTAAACATGCATTTGGATACAAAAGCTAATTATCATTGCAGCTTAAGAAGAATGTAGGAAGGAACGAAAGAACAATATAAAAAACTGCAAAGTTCATATATGGCTGGCATACATATGCAGAGTTATCTTGCCTACTGAATAGTTGTTAGTAACGCTGACTACTGAGCTTTAGAGCTTTGGCTCGAATTACGAAGAAGGCAGGAATGTTTTTTAAATGTATAGTGCCTGTGCAGCATGATGACGCTGTTAATATTCGACGAATCCAAAACCTCTCGATTGGTTGACGCTAAGGGAAGGGAGATGGTAGCCCTCTTGACCTCCTCTTATTGCGCTCTCCATCAAAACTGGGGTGGAACCGAGCCAAAACGTACTATAACCTGCATGATGCTTAAAGCTGCTTCTGAAGACATACGTAATCTGGCCCCTTGTTACGATGAATGTTGTTGGCCTCGATCTGACACCATAGATTGGTATGCAGTAGAAACAACAACACACATACAACACTGGGTACAGGACAAATGTTTAAAGGATATAAAACAATCTAATGGTGTAAGCTAAGCATTTCTGTGAAAATTTTTATACACAGTGCATTAGTTAAAACGAAATCGAATTGTTGCCTCAGCATGATTTGTCCAACAGGCACTCACATAAACAACATCTGAATGACCTTGGTGTTGAAGCAGTAGAAAAATGAATGAAGGTCAAAGTAAAAGTAGTGCGGTAGCGTGTTTCTGGACAATCCACGTCATTTCATGAGTTTGGAGAGAACAATATTACAGAAACACCTCACTCAAGGCCAAGTAGTGGCAAGTCACGTTCAATCAGAGAATAACAATTATTCTACGGGTGAGGAAGACCTTCTAGGAAAGAGCTGGTAAATTACAATAGACTAGTGAATGACCAATATTTCATTTAATCGTGACAAAGAAGCCACACTATGTTGATCTATCTGTATAACAACATGCATTAATACTAGAACGTCCATCTGTGTCAGTTTGACACCGGAGCTTGTTCAGTTTGTTTTCTTTCCTCATTTTTGCGGGGAATTTGAAAAATTTTTGTACATTTTAATTATTTTTCATGGTAATTACACAGTCAAAGTTTTGCAGTTCTAGGTTAATAGGAGAAATTTTACATTTAAATATACCTAGAACGTCCGCTCGTGTCATTTCATCACCAAGGCAATTTATCATCTAAATAGCTGTCGTTCATCAATACCATTCGTAGAACAAACTTCCCAAAGTACTATCCCACATTTACTTGATCTTGAATTCAATCGTATTGGATTAACAGTGGAAACGAATCTATTTTTCTAAAATTGTTATGTCTTAGTGTTTCATTACGTAGCATTCAGTTGTATGCTCATAAAAAAATTGCATGGGCAGAGCAGAACCCTGAAACGGTGGCTTGTATAAAACTTACGGTCTCGTGCCCTGATGAAATCGCTAAATTATTGCGAGAGAGTTCTGAGAATGAATCGGATGGTGATGGGCTGTCTTACTCTAATTTGTATTCCGATGAAGACATAAGATTGCGTGAAAGTGACTGCGAAGAATATGAAGAAAATGCAGATATAATTGATAATATACCAGTAAATCATGATATATATATCGATAGGGATGGCACAGAATGGATACCGCATAATAGTAATGTGTCTGACAGATTTGCGACTCGAAATGTTTGGCGACAAAAAAGTGGTCCAACAAGCCTCAGGAAACATACTGTCAACGTCAATTTTTTATGCCATAAAGGGTCATAAAATATGTTCATTACATTAAATAATATTAAATAGTCTTAAAACTAAACACTACTGAGAATAGTAGTCTTGTAATTGTTTAGTTATTACAATTATTTTACGCATTTTATAACATGGTGTCGAAACCACACAGGCGGACATTTAAAGGTAATCGAAATCCAGACATTCAAGTGTTGAGTGATCTGTTAACACCTGCTGATCAGAAACTATGTTTCGTGTGGTATCAGAAATACAATGTTTCGACAGATCAGTGGTCATATCAAGTACGTATTGATAATGAGAGGGAATTGAACCTCACTGGCGATTTTGGATGCATACATATCTGGAAAGAGCAGAAACAGGCAATCTGGTTTGACGGTATTGAAGACTTCTTTGGAGAGTTATTCTTGATTTCCATAATGACCTCAAAAATTTTCAAAAAGTCTGACTCACTAGTGACCGATATTGTAGCGAGTTTTATTTCTTTACTTATGTCTTTTTTTTTTTTGGTGTCCTCAATTTCTCTTCATTGACGACAGCACCTTCATTTGAAGAAGAAAATAAACGAAAAAGTTCATCGATTTCTCAGTGAATCGTATAAGGACCACACTCAATCAATTTCAATTTGTGAGTAATGGCTTAGACGATTCAAAGGTGGGAACTTCGACCCAGGAAATAAAAAAAACAGACCAGAAATGTTTGCTGAAAATGAAAAAAAAATCAATTTAAGGGCATTTCTTTTGTTTATATTAATATTGAAAAAAAACACTTTTTAATTGCATAAATCTATATTTGACAGTTATTAATTATTTATTAATTTAAATCGACGCTGCGATAAGTTTTAAATGCTTTGCTCTTTTTATATGTAACATAACATTTCGAAAAAGCATGGTAGGGATATATATATATATATATATATATATATATATATATAATATATATATATATATATATATATATATATATATATATATATATATATATATATATATATATATATATATATATATATATATTTAAATTATGTGTTTTAAATTTAGTACTGTTTGTAAGAGAACAGTAATCCTTAAGTAACTTATTAAACTTATAGGGCTTAGAGTTCAACTGTTTTGAATTTCCGATGATTTTTCCATAGTAAATTTTAAATATCTACTCAAAATTATTTCTAGTTTCCATTGCAATATATTCTTTATTATTATTGCAAAAGCAATGATTTTGTATAAGTAACTAGGAGTATTGCGTTACATTTTAGTATTCTATACTCAAGAGTGTGCTCTGTTACACACTAGTTCTACCTCAATAAGTGAAACAAAAGCACATAACTTCCATTGCAGTTAAATGATAAGAAGTTACTTAGAAAAAGAAACAGAATTATACAAAATTAATGATTAACAGTTCCAAAAACGTACAAAATGAAAAGCAAACATTTGCATATTTCCATGATAATCCTTAGCTAATGCAAGAATACATGGAAAAGCATTATTGTCATGAGTTTCAATATTCTCATATACTATCTGTTCAATTGCTTATTTGCAACCAATTTCAGGAAAATTAGAATTTTCATAAATGTCAAATCAAAGATTCAAAAATTTAAAATTTCTGGTAACTATACTTAATTGTAAAATTTACCGAATTTCCATTTCATGTCTTTATGAGTTTCTTTATGTTCGAAAAAATAATTTTAATTTTGAAAAAAATAATGATTTTTGTTACCAAATGAAATTGAAACTCACTTTATTCATCATATATCAAAGTTCAGGAACATCATCTGATAATATTAGTTTTTCCACAAATAATACGTGGGCAATCAATACAGTGAGAAGCATTGTAATTATAAGAGCTTCAAAGACTTATCATATCCTTGACATGACATAAAAGGCTGCCGTTACTTTGAAAAATTTCTTCACTCGAAGTAAAGCCTATCAAATTATCTGAATGTAATAAAAATAATGACCGATAACTAAATTCGATATGTTCCTTAATTTAGTACCACAACATCAGCGTTATTGTTCTTGTTGACGAGAAAAATATATTCGATACATAATGCATAGCTGTTAGCTAACATTCAAAACATTATGTGAAAATTAGGGATACTCGAATAGAAGACATTAATCCGAAATTCTGAGAACAGTGTTAAGATCTAATTTGTGATATTTTCATTTTCCCTCTTTTTTGTGCATTTTATAGTTTATGATTGCTAATTCGAAAGTTATACTAAGAGGAAATAATTTCAAGTTACAATTGTAGGTACCAGATATATTTCAGAAGTTCCTACATAATTTGGCTATATTTTCCATTAAAGCATTGAACATGCACGATTTTATTTTAATACAACCCTACAAAATAAAATAATATTAAGTTCATTTCAAAACAGTTTTTAAAACAGGAAATTCGGAAAAGTTTAAAGATTATATACTTTTAATTTGTGAACATTTAAATACCGTGAATTCTCTTTAAAAAGAAATTTTCAATTCGATGTTTCTGTTTTCCTATCAATCAAACTTAAATTTGAGCTTTAAAATGTTAGGAAAAATAATTATTAATGTAAAACTATTATTTAACCATTTTATAAGCAATTTCATTTGCTCTTACATAGAAAATAATTTACTAACATTCTTAATAAACATTTTGTAATTTTTTAGCCTAAATCAATATGAACCTTGAAATAAGACTCACCAGTATGGAGCCATTCAAATAGGACGAAATAACCTATGCATACATTACACAATAGAATATGAAATTAATTAACTTTGGATAGCCAATAACTGACTAGCTAGAGCTTTGGCACAGTACAATAAACCATGCGATTGGTCTTTAAAGCAGAAAACATTTCAAAACCACGGTATATTTTACGTTTGGGTGGGCTTCTTTCCCCTTGGAAGGTACTAATGTCCCTGCAGACGGATTCATGGAAGTTTAATTGGATTAAAGGAAGAAGGGTGATTAAATCGAAATATAGGCTCAATATTTTGTTTGGAGCGATGCTATCATTTTACAGTGCTTACAACGATGGGTAGACTATGATTGTAGACAGTGCTAACAAGATAAAGACTGGCTAAGAGCGAGCGATGGAGCGATCATCCAATGAACGCCCACAGATCCTAATGCGTCCTTATCAACAATTCGACGTGTAACCGGAACAGCAGTGACTGCAATGATCATTAGTAGGGTACTCAGCGACTGAAACTGGGGTCAAGCAGGCCTTTGTGGCGATTTGCTTTCACCATTGCTCACTGCTTGCTCGTTTCTAGTGGTCCCGACTGCATTCGACGTGAAATTACACGGGGTATACTAAGATTGCTTTCACTGATGAGTCCTTCTTTGAAATGGGATCTGATAACAATAGAAGACGTATTTAGAGATGCCCAAAATAAACGGTAGAATACTCATAGTAGAATTTATTTCGGTGTTATTGAGTACATCCATACAGTACTTCAGAAAGCGGTGGTAAATATAATCTTTCATTTTACGGATCTTGGAGGCTTTTTTTTGCTTAGGAAAGACCGAGTTTATTCAGCAAGGTTTTAAAACAGCGTTTCTTAAACTGTGGGGCGTGCTCCCCTAGTGGGACATGGACCCATTAAAAAGTCGAAAAAAAATAATTTTAAAAAATTACTTAAGTGAAAGTAAAAAAACAAAATAGATTCTGACATAAAAAAAAACAAAATTAACATTTGCACGGATATAATACTGTTTTAAATGTATCAGTGATGCACAATGTTCTTTTTATAATCCATTTAATAATACTAAAGTAAGAACAAGTTTAATAATTGTCAGTAATCCCATGCGCTCGTCATATATAAAATTATATACAAAAATGAAGGATTATCTTGATAATTTATACATTTTATAAATAATACCTTAACTGCCGAATAAAAGTTACACGATTCGCTTCCCAATGCCTCCGTTTTCTACATAAGTGCATGTATGTGACGTATTGGAAGAGGAAGGAAAGAAAAGGAATAAATAAGGAAATCCACTGATATAAGTAAATCCTTCGCAAACCCTGCCAATATTCTTTTATTTGCATTCCAAAGCCTTCGGAATAATTTTATAGATAGCATTGCATAGAAAGACTTCAGAAAGACGTATATATACGTCCGGGATATTCAACGCACCGGTTGAGCGAGATGTATGCATACGCTGGAGGCACTGAAGAGGTTAAAGTCGTTTTGTTGCTTTAGCGTCCAAGTATAATATTATTGATTTCAATGCATTGTTATTTGTATGGAAGAGGGGAGGGGTGATGAAAATTAGGATTGAACATTGGATTGCAAATATTGAAAGTTTAAGAAGCATTGTCTTAAAACCATTAACTCTAGTCATTGGTAGATTTCTTGTCCATCAGACAGCTTTCTTTAAACGAAAAGAATTATTTAAACATACATAATTACACATTTTACGTAAGATAGAAGCAATATCATTTGTGGAAATTGGAAAGCGGCTCTGGATGAAATATTGTGTTTTTATCGATTCTAAAGCTGCCATTTTGTCTCTAGTAAACTCGAGATATAATGAAAACACACTAGCTCATTCCCGTTGAATGAAAATTGAACTTGGGAAGTCCACAGAGAAATCATTGACCTTCCAGTGGATTCCCAGCCATTGTAACATTTCTGGAAATGAGAAAGCTCTTAGGCTTGCTAAAGCAGGATCTCGCATGTCCCAACCTGACTCTCCTTTGCCTCTGCGTAACATCAAAAGACTCATTTACAGTAAGTAAACTGCAAATTAATAGTGTCTCCCAGTTTTGTGATTCAGCTGGGTAAAGGTGGGCATCTTTCTTTAAAAAGTGGTAGATCCCCCATTTTCCTGCCTATCTTTGGAGTTGTGTGCTTTTTTTTTACATGACTATTTGAGGGATATGACTATTTGTAAAGGCATTTACATCGCATTGGGGTAAAGGATTCTGCCCATTGCCTCTATGCCAACTGGGTGAAATGGATGGTGACTACCTCAGACAGTGACATGTTATTTTGAAGTTTTTTTACAGGCAACCCTATAGAAACAAATTTTGTTTTTTTTTTTTTTTTGATTCTTCATCATTTCATTGGGCTACTCGTTGACTAATGGCAGATGTGCCGAAGATGGTGTAGGATAAAAAAAACAATTTATGTAAGAGGTTAGAGTATTAAATAAACAGTTTGCAAGGTTAAAATAATACTTTACAGAACGAATTTTAATAAAAAGGAATATAAAAATAGTTTTAAGTCAATTCCCAATTAGATCAACAACGAAATTTTTTTGGTTACTTTTTTTTTAAAAATTCAATTAATATAAATATTTATACATAGGACAGAATCAAACATTAAATTTAGTTTTTAATTATCATTACAGTATCGTATTGCCCTTTTTAAATTTTGTCCCCTGAAAGCTTTAAGCGTGAAAAAAAAACCTTTTTAAGTTTTGACACAAGTCGCCAAAATGGTCGCTAAGTCGCCAACGTAGCTGTATTTGTAATTTTTTAAATAAATAGTTTTAATCAATTAAATAATTATAATTAAATTATTGTATTGTCATCCCAAATGATCCTGTAATTAAAATTTCAGCTCAATCGCGCTTTAAAATCATTTATTAACGATTGAAAATTCCACCAAAATAAATAAATAAATATACAAATATATAAATAAATAATATATCAGTGGGGCTAATGTAGGAAATTTAAAAAAAACCTAAAATACTATTTTTTAAAATGCAAAACACAAAATTAACATTGGACACATATATACTGGAAAAGAAAGGAACAAAAACATAAATCCCCACCAGATAATAATTTACCACGATGAATTTACCAGATAATGAAATTGGGTTAAAATCTAAATATTTTCCTACCAAATTTATTAGCTGTTTTTAAATAAAACTAGCATGCCAATTAAAGAAAACTAACAGCATTTCTTATACTAAAGAATTTAAACATACACTAATTAAGTAAACAAAATAAATAAGATCATCGTACTTAGAAGATTCTACCTGTTTTTATCGTAAAATGGTGGTATAATTGTGTGTTAAAAATTAAACAAAACCAAATCCTTAAAAATAAAATTTATAAATACATTAAATATAATAATTTCTTTTTTGACGAGTTGCAGATTGCAAAGTTATTCGTAGTAAACATATATTTTATCATAAAAAAAAACATTCATAACAAAAAGGAAAGGGATCAAAAGTATAAGAAATGTGGATTGCAATTTAAAATTGCTTTCGGGAAAATTTGTTTTCTAATAATTTAGAAATCACTCTCCCAGGTTACCCCTAACGCATCATTCGAACAAAATTTATTGCTTTTTAGAAAATCGTTTTCTTGTTAGTCCCAATACGCTTTATCTGTCTTTTGATCCTTCTGACCACCCTGGGGATGTTATTCTTGAGGAAATTGATATTGTCTTCAGGAGTTTTGGTGGTGTGTTAACACCCGCTTTTGATCTCATCGATTATACTGTTTGGAAGATTATTTTGTGTAACTATACTAATATCTTACAAAAACTATTATTTAAATTATTTGAACCATTATTGGATTTAAGCAATCTTAATCGATTTTCCGTTTTCTAAATATTCTTAATGTTGTAAAAATAAAATAAATATAAAATCAAGTAAGGATCTATTTGTTCATCGTATCAAACTATCTGTTACTTACGTTAGAGAAAATAATAGTACAAATATCTATTAACTTTAAAAACTTAGATATTTAAAACAATACTATATATTCTTCAAAATTAATGGTTTTCAGGAAAACATAAATTGCCCAGTAAGCTAGAACACGGTTATATGGAGAATAAAAGAGATATTGTTAATCGTAACCTACCTATGCGTAAAAGTTTTTCCTTCGTTACGGAAAAGATTTTCAAGAAGATAACTTTAAAATTTAATATTTCCACGAAGGATTTTGAATTCTCGAAAAAATTGAAAAACACTTCACTTCGATTAAATGATTTTAGATTCAAAATAAAACATTTTTCAACATTGTATGAATCTAAAAGTGATGATTATGGTTAAGTGAGTACACTAAATAGTGATTAGTACAAATGTACATAGTAACATTTCATAACCCCAGCTTTCTCACAGAACCATCGAATTAGTCCCATTCAAGCGTTTTTCCGTCTTCCTCTTTATTGAACACTGTAATTTCGACAGTAGGTCTTTTTAAAAATTTAATATTAAAAACTGTTAAATGTGCTTGATGTTTTTCTTCTAATTATTTAGTACATGTCGTCTCATCGTAATAAATTGTACTAAAATATCTATTTTTCTTCAATAAAAATTACTTTGACTGTTTCCCATAAAAAGATCAAATACCTAAACTTCATTTTCCTTGTGGCAGTACTTATCAAAACAAAAATATATATTTTATTGTTTCGTAACACAGATAGGTCGACGCTTTTTCAAACATTCAGGAATATTAACATTATGTCACCTTTTCAAATATCCATATCGTATAAATCCCGAAATTGCTTATAATTGTTACAATATTTCCTTTTCGCATCCATAAGGGTCGATCCTGGATCCCAATTTGAGAAGTTTTTATTTTAATTCCATTCTTAATATGAACTCAGATAAATTTTTCATTCAAGCTTTCGGCGTTGATCTTACATTTATTTTACCGAACTAGCTCGTAGGAAATTAGAAATAAACACTAATGAAAACAATTAATTTACAATAACTATTTAAATTTAGAAGTTTCAAAAGGTAAAAAGAAGAAAATGGTCTTTAAATATTCAACAATTCATAGTGGAGGAGCACACATACACACGGGGTGTGTGGTACGATCTTTAACGAAATCGTATCTTTAAAATAAATAGGTATTCCATTAAGATAGTTAATTCGATAAAATATTTAGGTCTTATCTAGGTCGATTAAGTCTAATGGGCTCCCTTATATTGATTACTTAAAAGGGAAATTTGCAAGTCAAATAACTATAATAGAGATTGTTTGTATCAATATTTAAATTATTGGGAAACAGTAATATATTTAAAAAATGCTGATATTTTCAGTAATTCATTCAAATATTTATTATTCCGCTGGAGAGAGGATAGGGGTGACCTTAAAAAAATTACAAGCTAAATTTAATTCTTAGTTCGGCTTACAAGTCAAATAATACATACCTATTCCTTACATTTTTTTTTTATTTTATTGAAAACATTTATAAAATCCCCGTGCACGACAAAGTATCACACGGGGCTTACAGAAGTAAGTATTAAACACACATTCAGGGGAAACAAAAAATTAAAAAAAATTATTGAGGTTAAGAAGAAATACAAGTATTTACAACAAATTCACAGAAATTTTTGAAAGCATTTCTGGTGGAAAGAAGTTGGTAAAAATTCGGAGGCCAATTTATATTAAGTCCCTTGAAAGCCAGTCTTAGGATCTTTCTTACTCTGGCAAACTTGGAACACAGAAGGAGCACATGTTCTACATTTTCCTCTCCTCCAATCTTACAATCACAAGAAGATGACGGAATTAAATTAAATTTGTTCAAGTAGCTTTTGAAATTACAATGACCAGTGAGAAATTGGGTTATTTTGTAGTTAGTGTAAAAATGATGGCATGACAGTGTCTTATTAATGGTTGGAAAAAATTTCTTACATTCAAACTAAATTATTCTCTCTTTGTCTCTGTTTCAAATTAGTCACTCAGTTTTGAATTAATCATAGACCTTTTCTTATACTTACACAGATTGAAAATTAAGACAAATTCTCCAATGGGCTCAATGCATAGTCTCATGATGATGATAACCAAGTGTTTTCAGCCAATCAGTTCAAGAACTCATATAACGTCATACTCACACGATAAAAGGAATCATGTGTTTCCTGCTAATCAGTTCATGCGTTTCGTAGTTGCCAACTTTTGAACTTTTTAGAAACTTTTAGTTAAAAAATCGAATTTGTGAACAACAATAACGAATACAGATAGACAAAATGCACTTTTATTTAAAAGTACGAACATAAAATAAGATTATTTTTAAGTATAAAATTTTTTGAGGAAATCCTTTTTTAAAAAAAAATAAATAAAACATTTGTGAACATCTGTAACCAATTATTATATTTGAAATTTTATCTAAATTTCACAAATAAAACAAGAAGTACTAACAGATGTATGTTTTCAATTAAATGAAGAACACATGTGTTTGTATTTATCTTGCGATCGTCATGAATTGAGCAAATTAACCGTGTATAACTACTGGAGACTCAGGACATTACGAATTCTTATGAAAAATATTGACTTGACTTTCCAAATCTGATTGACTAAAAATCTTATAAACACTACAAATATATAGATATATACATATGTCGCCCATCCAGTATAGTGGCTGTGACCCTTGGCTTGTAATCGAGTGGGCTCGGGTTCGAATCCAAAATAAGGCATGGATGTATTTTCGGGAATAGAAGTGTTTCTTTTGCGCCTGAAATGAATTTTCGTCTCGAATGGAAAGCAGCGCACCCCTTGTGTTCTATGCTGGGATCACATCGTCGTTAATAAAAAAAAAGTATGTATATTATTTTGTATTGTATTGTGAAGTTGCCCCCCTAAAGTGCCCTTCTCCTTGATTATCAGCGTTAGCTAGAGGTGTAGGAATAACGAGAGAGAGAAAGAACTAGAAGCGGCCATGATCTTAATTTGACTTTATTAAGATCTTAAAACTTAAACCTCTGACATATTAGATAATAACAATAATATAAGGGAAATAATCTACGATGACTAAACACACAATATATATAATACCGAAATAACGTAACCCGGACCACTATCAATAACTAACTCGTCTAAACTCAATTCCAATACTATCACAGATTCTAATATTAAATAGTCAATCCTACCTTAATTTCGATTGACCGATCAAATCTTAATGGAAGTTGCGTCTTTACTGGAGTGCAATGGTATGCACCTTGGCCTAATGGCTCTATGTCGGGAATAACTTCTGTTAGCTGTCACTTAATCTTTCTCAAACCTCTTCACGCTTGAATCATTGATTATCATAACATTCCCGAAATTGCCACCTCGCTTACTCTAACTTCTGATATTTAAAAGCTTCCTAATTTGCATCTTTCCTTCACGCTTCACTTCTTGGGTTTGGTTAGAAAAGAGTTACCATTAATTCTGGTCCCAAAGAACGTTAGGAACAAAGGACATGTTAATAAAAAGACGCTTGAGGCCGTCACAGTATGTTTCGTTTTTTCCATCTCGTCTTTCATATGTATTCCAGGATAAAGCACACGACAACAACATATATATATACACATTTATGTATACGGGTGTATGAATGGGTCTTTGGGCTTCAACCAAATAATTCCAATCTTCAATCGTCTTCATCTTTCTTCTTATTTATATTCTCTGATGAGCAGATAACCTCGACCCCATCCCTGGATCGTGATAATGCAACTCGCTTTGGATATGTATGGCATCCCTTATGAGGACATCCGCTAAATCTACAAAATCATTGTCTAGCCAGATAACTTGTATCTGGGCCAACGCATTGTTGCCTTTTTTCCTATTGTAGTAGTTTTTTTTCCGGAAAAAGCCTTCAATTATCATATTGTTATCCTTTTGTTTTCTACACCTATGCATATCATGTCTTATAATTTTCGTTCTATTCCGATAATTCATCGGTGCATGGCTCTTTACTGTATACAATGTCATTAAATTATTTTAACGAATATTTTTGGTTATCAGTAAATGAAGCGTTATGCTAAATATTAAAGACAGCGTTTCTCAACTTGTGAGGCGCACCTTTCTAGGCGGACGTGATGATCCTAAGTGAGGAGGGGGGAGGCTAGCAATTCGAAAATTCAAAAATGTAAGATTATTTCAAAATGTTGCTAATTTTCCCCTGCAAGGAAGTAAAACAAAATACATTCTAACATAATAAAAATTCATTTTTACATTTTATAATATACTTATAAATGTATCAGAACTGCACAAAGTATGTGATAATTAATCAATCAAAACAGAATTAAGATTAATTTTAATAATTATTAATACTGGAAATGGAAAAAATAGGCAAAATACTTTTGTTTTCAGCGAAGAAAATTCATCCTCCACCCTAGCCTACAGTTCAAAAAGTGATTTATTATTAAGTTGCCTTTTGGTTTTGCCACCTGATGTGAAATCAATGAAGATTTCTTTTTCGCAGTCGAAAGCCTTTCTGTATCGAGTCTCCAGGTAACTTTGGTACCTTCTTAAATTAAAAATTATTTCTCAATTTCTCCCAATTTAAAAATTAGAAAGAAAAAGTAACATAATACTTATCTTATTAATCAAATATATATATATATATATATATATATATATATATATATATATATATATATATATATATATAATATATAATTTACTTTAAATATATATTACTTAAAAGTAACATAAAAAAAATTCAACATTTATCTTGATAATTTGTACAATTCATAGTTAAGGTCGCTTTCTAGCTTCATAGTCAAAATACATAATTATTATTACATTCAATACATTGTTATTGTATGGAGGAGAATAAGAGGAAAATTATGATTCAAAATTATGTCGCAAATACTGAAAGTTTGAGAAGCACTGATTTAAGAATATTCGTATCATTGCAGCTAGCTCTAAGGATATGGATTGCGATATCTGAGCATGTTGAAATGTCAGAATCGGTCAAAAATCATAATTTCTTTGTATTCAACATTTTTAACTCTAATATTCACTTTCAAATCTTGCCTTTATTTTGTGAATGCATATATATAATAATAAGGAAAAATTCAAGTGATGAAATTACTACTATAATTGCCAAAACAAGAATTTAATGTTGTTTGTATTATTTTATTTTAGAATTGTATTTTTATAGAGTTGAGAGCTTAATTGTGAAATATCTTCAATAGAGATATAACTGTATGATTTAGTTTTCAAAGATGTTGTTAATGGTATTATTTGTAAGAATGAAAACTTTCAAGTTCAATTAACTTTTATTGAAAATATAATTAGACTTTCCAATAAAAATTTCAAAAAAAACGTTTAAAATTCCCAATTTGTTGTTTTGCTTTTGCACAGATTTTGACAGAAGTAATTATATAGAAGATTTTAGTATATTCTTTAGAAAAAATATTAAAGAAATGTATAGCAAAATGATTTTGGAACGTTAAAATATTTTTAAAGCAGAACATTTATAAAAATTCCAAAATTTGATTTACATTTCTTTGAATGAGTGATTTACACAAGGCATTTTGGTAAATTTCTTTGAAATTTAAATGCCTTGAAAACCTATGCGTATACACACATATTATTTTTAATTCCACTTTTTATCTCGCAGAAAAATTAATTGAAAAACATAAAAACATTAATGTTTCTTGGAATTTATTTATTTATTTTTTAAATAAAAATTTCTCCATGGCTAGAGAGATACCGTAATACTAATCCGAGATTACTTTTAATTTTTTTTTTTAATTAAATGTGTAATCTGCCTTACATTACTTTTTATTTTCATTTTTTGAGTTGGGGCATGTTATTGAGGGATTAGAAATTTTAATGGATATCAAAGAACGTGATAAAAGAAAATATTTCTGGATTATTCAAGCATTATAAATTGGAGCAAAATATTAAAGATTTCGTATCTTCACTTCTGTTAGTACGTTAAGTAAATTTTAATTGCGGAAGCAAGAATTATCTTTAAGCACTGTTTAGATTTGGGAAATGTATACTAATCATTCAACTTAATCTCTTATAACTCACAACGTTGACGGTTATTTTATTTGTTCGTAAACTATAAAGATAAGATAGTACAGGGGATAGTTCTTAAAAACAGAATTCGAGAGTCCTTGTGCCTCTTTCTAAATATTTTAATACAATATAACAAAAGAAAAAATCAATAACGTAAAATATCATCCATAAATGTATAAATCTAGATCAGGGGTTGACAATCTATGGCACACGTGCTCCATGTAGCATGCTGTACAATTCTCATTAACACTTTGCATTATTCTACAAATTTGAGGGGATGGAAGTTGATTAATTTGTAATGAATCTCTCTTATTTGACAAACATCTTCAGAATTATGGATAGTTACGGAATTACGAAAAAATCTGAAAGATATCTCTAAAGATAAATTTACAGCTATTTTTTAAAGTATTGCTTGTCACTGCTAGATAGATTTAATTGTTTTAAGCAGTGTTTCTCAAACTTTCAATATTTGCGACCCAATATTCAATCATAATTTTCAACGCGCTTCCCCATACACAAATAATAATGCATTCAATTCATAATACTATACTTTGACGCTATAGCTACAACACGATTTTAACCTTTTAAGTGCCACCGGTGAATATGTATACATCTCGCTCAACCCATGCGTTAAATGCCCCGGACGTATATATACGTCTTTCAGAAGTACGATCTTTTCTGTGTACTGATATTTATAAAATTATTCCGAAGGCTTTGGAATGCAATAAAAGCACCTTGTCAGTGTTTGCGAAGGATTTACTTATATCAGAGGATTTCCTTACTTATTCCTTTTCTTCCCCTTCCCCCTAACGTGGAAATGGGAGGCATTGGGGAGCGAATCACGTAACTTTTAATAGTCAGTGAAAGGATTATCAATAAAACGTACAAATTATCAAGATGACTGTTAATTTTTGTATATAATTTTATATGTGACAAGCCCATGGAGCTATTGGTAATTATTAAATTTGTTCTTAACTTGGTATTGTTAAATTAATTCTAAAAAAAATTGTGCTGTAATGATACATTTACAAGTATATTACATCAGTGTAAATGTTCATTTTATTTCTTTATTTTGTCAGAATGTATTTTGTTTACTTTGAGTAAATTAATAATTTTTTAAAAATAATCTTTTGTTTTCGACTTTTCTATATGCTCGCGCCCCCTCCCCCTGGTAGAGTGATCACGCCACTCAAGAGGGGCGCGCCCCACAGTTTGAGAAACACTGGACTTAAGAGAGATAATTGCATGCCCTATGTTTTTTGCTTTTAGTTTAACATATCTAAGTAAACTATCTTTCTTCATTTGAGAAATATTTCAAATCCGTAAAGAAAATGTTTAACAATTGAATGCTCAAAATCGTGTCTAATTGAAAGTCACACATTATACCCCTGATTTTCCTATATGAAAGTAGAGCGTTGCAAGTACTATATTCACATTACAGCTTTTATTTACGTTTTTATTTAACTATAATGTAGGAAAATACTTATATTTTATATTGTATGTTTCTTATTTTAATAAACATGCTTAAAATACAAAATACATGTACAATTTAATTTTTTAAAATTTTTGTTGAAGAAGAAGTTATATTTTATGTTGTATATTATTTTTTATGTTAAGAAATATCTTCCAATTATGCAAAATTAATATATAAAAACTGTAAATCTATATTATTGATCTCTATTCTCTAACTTCTCATGCATCCTTGTGGAAATCGAATTGTTTCAAAAATGCCCTACTGTGGGACATGCTGAATCCTTTTGGTAGATTGGTTTGACATGCCATAGCTAAAAGATTGCAGATTCCTTATTTAGATATTAATCAACTAATCTTGAGAAAGAAAATTTTGCATATTAAGATTGCGGCTTACTAAGAAAAAAATTTGAAGAAAGTATTTTGAATGTTTTTCTTAGCAAAAATAATGAACAAATTTATTTTATTAAGAGAATCAGACATCACTGAGTCATATAAGAGTCTACATTCGAAACTTATTCACTCAGACCTTGCAGCTTTATTCCTCTCTTCAAGAGAACTTAAATAATTTCTTATCAGTTATAAATCAATATAAATGTAAATTCTTCATTTGTTTTTATGTACTTCAATATGTATACAAGAAACGATTTACATAACCTAAAATATCAGTTCATGGAATTATATTTTTCTTGAAAATTTTCGAGTAGATAATTTTATAAGAGCAAATGATTACAATAATTTATGTATTCAAAATTACATTTCTTAACTTCTCTCTAACATTGCTTAGTTTCTCTAATTCAAGGCTTTCAATACGCATATATATGCAGTATTATGAAAGTATAAAATTTGGTTATATTAATTTTTAAGTTTCTCAAAAATTCTTGTATTACTGTCGTATAGAAATATCTTTTTCGGACTTTTGAAGTAAACACTGCAATAATTTATGATTTAGGAGAAAAGAAACAATAAAGAGAGTAGAAAAATTGAATTATAAACAACAACATAATACTTTATAGAGTTAAAATATTTAATGGAACATGTCATAAATTATGTTTAGATAGCAGATTGTTTTCACTTAAATAAAATAATAATGATATTGATTTGCTAAAATTGGTATTAGGACAAATTCGAGGAATTGTACAATTCATATCTCTATTATACGTATAAAGCGTTCTAAGTAATTGAAAACATTAAATTTTAAAAATGTTTAAGGTTTTCGACTACTATCCTTTTTAAAGGTAGGAATAATTTTATTTTGGGGTTTTTTTTAAAAGAATAAAAAAATTGTTTTAAGGACATTTTAAAAAAAAAAGTTATTTAAATCAATTTTTTGGAAAAAAATTAACTCAGAAAAAATTTTTTTCAAAATGTTCTTTTGGAAAATGTTTCTTTATAATAATTTTTTCCCTTTAAAACTCAGACCTTGACAGAGGGCAACAAAATTTTTTAAAAATTTCATTATTTTAGAGTTACCATCAATTGTAAATTATTGGCGTTTTTTTTTTTTAAAATTGTTCCCCCTGTTGCCAAAATATGAATAAACCTACTTCTAAGTTATATATTTCACTAAAAGTTGAGCCTCTGTAGAGAGGTCTGGAGCTATATATTGGTATTATTATATAGAATATTTTTTGAAAGATATATTCTTAAGTTAAATTTTTAAGCAAAAATATTGTATTTAAATAATGTTTTGTTAAAATGTCCTAAAAATAATTATATACATGTATTCTAATCTAAGTAACACTGTAAATATCATGAAAGCTTTCCATTTATGCGCTTTTTGATAAATCCCAACGGTTCCGAAACGTAATTTCGATACCTTTAATATTACATTTATTTTTACTTATATTTCAACTATTTTTTAAATCGTAAATTTCAGTGAGAATATATTTTGCAATGAATAAAAGCATCTACTTCCCAACCTTAACAATTTAACCTCAGCTTGATTCAATCAAATTAAAATCTTTTAAGTGAATGAAATGAAAAATCCCGTAACAAAAATAGACTAAAAATGACACGAACTCTCGCCAGCTGAAGTGTTAGAATGCACAAAGGGATTACGCACATATAAAACATCAACGCTTCTATAATGACTATCCAATCAGTATCTAAATTCAATCTAAGCTAGGAAAACTTCCAGACTAATTACTACTTAAATTCCCATAATCATTGATTTAATACCTAGCTTAAAGATGAAATCCGCAGCAGTGCTAATCGTCCTAAATTGACTCGTCTGCTTCTTTTATTCGAACTCTGGTAGCTTCAACTATTCTATTACTAACACTTTAGATTCAGCATGTGTGGCAGCAATTGCCAACCTACCTCTAACTTCACACTTCACTTGACTTTGAATAGCAACAGTTACCATAAATCTCTGTTCCATAACAGTAAGCGGTTTCATAATCATATGACGTCATGAAAGTATTTACCTAGGATCTCGGTTCTTTAACTGTGGTCCGGGAACCTCTTGGGTCCACATCATTCTTCTAGGGCGGCAGTAGCATGCGTGCCATTCATGACACGTGACACAATATTTTTGGCACGCCAGTGATCAAAATGGTTTTTATTTTATTTCAAAGTTCACTATGAAGTATTACGAAAAACAGCGAGTGATCGGTAACAGAGAGCACACTCATTTGTTATCGTCTTGTCTTAGTTACGTTGTAGACTATAATTGTTTATGATGTAAAGTTTGTTTACGCTTTGCATAGTCAGTGACACAACTGTATTTTAAAGTTTATCTGTGTTATATTTACGATTTTTAACTGTTATTTAACATGGCTAGTTCAGCAAAAGAATAAAAGTGCAAGATAGTACGTGTAACAGAGAATTTTAAATTTGATGGACCGAGAAACATGGCATTATTATTAAAGGTGACAAAGCGGTGCGTGTTTTATGTGCTGGAATAGTGGTATGCAGAGCATCGTCTGTAAAACGGTATTTTGAAACAAATCCCAAACCCTCATGTTGAAAAGGGTGAACCACAGAAAAAATACTTAATTGCTTAGAAACCGTTTGGCAGACGACTCAAATTCAGCATGTATTCTAAAAAAAAGTAACATCTTACAGTCCTAATATAGGATATTTGTCATCCACACATAATCTGCAACAGGAGTCACACTAATGTTACTCTTTAATTTGAATTACACATATAACTAAAACATTTATAAACATACAGTGCAAAAGGTATTTTTTAGTAGTAAATAAGAGTTCTGTGTGTGTTTTTAGTACTAGTTTTATTATTTCCCAATAATCACAAGTCAAAGTTATTTGACGGCACGTCTATACCTCATTAAACACCTTTCTAAGAACAAATGGCACGTTGGTCCATAAAGGTTCGCAACCCCTGTTCTAGGGAGTCTGCGGAGTCTCTTGTAACGTTGAGATTTCCATCGTTTACAAACTCTGAAATATCTCGAGGAAAAACTGAAAGATGTGCCATACTAAATTAGATGACCAAATCATTCCCGATCAAAAAATTCTACGATAACTTTTATTTTATCAAGAAAATTAAGTTATGTTTCAAAACTTGGGGGCTCACGATGTACGCTGATTCATAAAGGGGCCGGGCGGAACGAAAATGTAAGGTGGTTCACCCATGTAATGGGTTCAAAAAATCAAAAAAAAATTTCTTTTTTCATAAATTGCTTCCTTAACATGTCTAGAATACGGTGGTAAATGGATTTTTTTAAAATTCGAAGTCATTTTAAAGAAGCAGCTGTTAGAAGAGCAGCTGTTCGGAGTGCTAAGTTAAGATTTTCATGGTTTTAATCGGACTTGAAATTTTAAACGCGTTTTTCTCAAAACTGTATTTCAAACTTTCCTCCATCATATCTCAAGAACGGTTTGATAGAACGACTTAAAATTTATAGGATAGATTCAGCACAAATGCACGCACCAAATGAACTACGATCATTCCAAAATTCAAAATATTTCTATTTTTTATAACAAAAACATAACAAAGAAACCCATGAAATTTGAAACATTTTCTTCAGAGGTCTACCAAAAATCTAATTTTGATGCAATTGAGAATTGTTTATTCTGTGCATTTAAGCGTATAGATTAAAACGCCGTTATTTTTTATTTCAGATAAGTCAATCAGCCGGATTCGTGGAGCAAGTGAGCTTCCACTTTACTAGGCGGGTGTGTTCATAACGCTATAACTCACACTTACTATTGGATGTTTTTTGGCTAAACATTTATATATACTCTTAAAATACATATAAATAAAATAAAACTTAAGTTCTATCTTTTTACTGGTCGTCAAAAAATTTCTTAAAATGCTTAAATAACAGGCCGTTACATGGATGAACCCCTTCAAGAATCGCTGACCTTGGGGATTAGTAAGGATCGTGAATAGAACCCATTACAAGTAATCTTAAGTCCATAATTACAAATTTCACTTTTATGTATTGTCTCCTATTATTATTATTATTAATATTGCAAGAAGAAATTTTTCTCTTATTTCAATACCAATGTGGAAATCTCACATTATTTTCTAAACATCCATAAATATTTTTTAAAAAATTCATGAATTCCTTAGAAATATATATAGGAAATAAAGTATGTTTTAAAATAACAGCGTTTATAGAAATCCTTTAACAAAAGATTACCAATTTTAAAGGTGATAATTCCAGTTAATTTTAATAGGTAAAATAAAAATAATAAAACGTAAAAAATGGACGTTATTTCATTTTAAATTTACTTCTGGCAATATTTAGGCCAATAAAAGATTCTCAAAAGCATTTACTGTCCTTAATTGGACGTAAGTCCTCTCTTAACTTCCATTCTAAAACGTTTCTAAAATACATTAATTGCTTCGAATACAGCAAACAATTCTTTAAGTTTCACTTACTTTTTCGAAATACAATAAAACCCGCCAGGGGATCATAGTCCGCAAATCATTTAACAAAGTACGCGATAGTTCCATGAGTGAGCCTTTTCTAAATCGATAGTATTCCCAAACGGGATATTAAATCGGGAATCGTTACGGAATACTTTTAAACTTGTTTTCAATTCCTCGACTCCTGCTTGAGTCACAAAAAGACTTTTCTTCTTTCCTTTGCCTTTTCAAGTCCCCAGTGTCCAAAAATGCATTCGAAACTCCACACTCAAATGACTAATCGATAATGTTTACCACTGTTAGAAGTTCTAAAGGAACCCAGTGGTTTCAGAGGAATTTAACAATGTCTTTTGTTAAAGTTCGAAAACCATTTTTGGAGTTCTGGTGAAAGGGTATGATTCTGTTCAGCACAAAAGAAATTTTATATATAAGTTAGAAATTCTTAGAGCATTTAATTCTTTAACAAAAATGCTACAATGTTGTATTAAAAAATATTTTGTTTTGTTTTTTGAAAACGCGTTAACAATGTAAAGTATTATCAATATATAAAAAAAAATTGATTGATATTGTTTCCTTCAGATTATCGTAAATTCTACCTCAATTTTTACACAAAAAAGAAGATCCAAATTTACTGGGGCGCGTTATACACGGGATATAAAAATTGTAACGAATGGGCATAAAAAAATTAGGGTTCTACATTGATCAGAATATTATTTATTTATAAGAAATGTTATTACTCAAGAACTTAAAATGTTGTAGTTCCAGAAGTATACTATTTTTTTTTCAAATTCGTGGGATATCACCTAGAATAAATTACTTCAAAAGATAAGAGGATTGTACACATATATTTCAGATAACTACATAAAAAAGGGGTGCGTGTTATGCGACAAATATACCTAAAAATTAAAAAATGCAGCCTTGAAAGTACAAGTGTGCGTTACACGCTAGATCTAGGCTACATTAAATACAAAATTAACACCAATTATTTTTTTTTGTATTTTTAAGGTATCCTACCATTTGCGACAATTTTTTTTTTTTGAAAAAATGGAGATATGGGGATTTTTTTGTGATTTTAAGATTTATTTAGTATGTTTTAAGAAAAAAATCCTGCAATTGAAAAAAAATTATTATTATTAAAATGGGAAAAAACTGATGAAAGTGTACAAAAAATAACATAAACAGGGCTCGCTCTATACAAAATTTTTTGAACAAATTCTCAATTTTCCAAATTTTAGGTGTTATTTTGTTATTCATGTTTGAAATGATTTTCAGGATAAGAGATATTTTAATTTTTACAAAAACTACAACACTTTACCTTAGTGATTATATGAAATTGTTAAAAAAAAAACCGCGAAAAGGACTGTAAATTTTATAAAAAAAAACAATGATTGATAAATCTGAAGGTCAAAACACTTTCACTGTTATACAGAATATACACAAAAAATTTCATTTAGTTATTTTCAAAACTCTTTGAGCAATCTCCGTCACCGTTGCCCAATCTCGAGTAAAACGCGTTTTAAAGTTTGACATCTTGTGTAGAGTTATAGCATCTGCTTTTACTAAAACACTTGTAACTTTTATTCAAGTGAATAGAGAATAAAAAACTTGGTATTTTTATTAAGATAATAAGATGGCCCATAAAATAAATTCATAAGAAAAATTTGTCAATTTTTAGAAAAAATCATGATTTTTGGGTAGTCGGATACCTTAAAAGAAACTTAGATAGTTCCACCTCTTTTATTTCTCATAAGAAAAAACATTGTTTTCTTATTGCCTTACATTATAATAATTTTAAATGAAGAGAGTATATAAATCTTTTAAAATTATTTAAATTAATAAAATATGTTCATTTCGCTCTAGTATAGTAGAAAAAAGTCGCCCTTCCAGTACAGTGTTTAGTGACGCTGACTACTGTGCCGTAGGGAATGGATTCATATCCCAGAAAAACATGGATGTTTGTAAATGTGTAGTGACTTCGTCGCCTGGGGTACTCTAAATAGCTGTCTAGCCGCATGTCCTGTTGTGGGATTGGTGGAAGGGGAAGACAAGTGGGAGGCCTCTAACTCCCCCTAGGATATTCTCTCTCAAAGTCGGGTCGGAATTAATCCAAAACGTACTGTAACCTGCATGTTGCTCAAAGCTACGGCTAACGAAAGACGTACATGTAGCTTTTTGTCAGTGAGGAATTTCGTGGGCCTTGATTTGACATAGTCAGACAGGTGGAACTATAACAACAATAACATGTAGAAAAGATGTATTCTAGTAAAAAGTCTCTACATTAGTTACATTTTTTTAAATATTAAACATATATTTACGTGTATATATGTTTGTTATCTTTTCTTTTGTAAAAAAATTTCTCACAATGCTTTGCAGTAAAAATTTGTCATATTTTGTATTTTTTGGGTACTTTTTGTCATTATATACATATTAATTCCAAAAAAACAGTCATATTTTTATCAACTATAACTTATTTTTGTGAATGGAATACAATATGCATATATCCTTATATTTATTGTTAGCTCTTCTACAATTTCTTCTTTGCATTACATGAGAAATTTCATATATATATAACTACAGATTTGTGCAAATATTTTTGACAAATCTTAATCTATCCAACTCAATTTCTATTTAATTTTTCAATGCATAAAGTCCAGAGTGATGTTTAAAAAATATTGATGTGATTAATTTTCCTTTAAATCCAAATCTGTGTTGTACAATTACCACCAGTCATCATGCCCATCGAGAAACAAAGCAGAATATTACGAAAAATATCCTTCCATTTTTAATCTTGCATCTTATATTTTTTATTTGAAGGAATACATTTAACTTTGGAATTCTTCAAATTCATACAGTCATAAGCACGTGTGCGATAGATGCACAGCTGATCTGTACAAAATATATGACAATAAATTCACTTGTATTGTGTGATACATAGCATTAACACGTAATAAAATACTTAATTAGTTTGACACAACTGAGGTTTACAAAAGCTCATGTTGAATACATACATACAAACGAATACTTAAGGTGTCCGACTACCCTAAAATCATGATTTTTTTCAAAAATTAACAAATTTTTTTTATGATTTTATTTTATAGGTCATCTTATTAGCTTATACCGTTTTTTTATTTTCCATTCAATAGAACCAAAACTACAAGTGTTACAGTAAAAGGAGATGCCATAACTTTACAAAAGTGTCGAACTTTAAAATGTGTTTTTTTTTTCGAAAAAGCTCAAATGGGGACAGTAATTACTCAATAAGTTTTGAAAATAATTTGCTGAAATTTTTTGTGCATGTTCTGTAAGACATTACAAGTGTTTTGACCTTCAAATTTATCAATCACCGTTTTATTTCAAAATTTACAGTCCTTTATGTGAATATAATCACTGTTTTTTTAAGCAATAATCACTAATATAAAGTGCTCTAGTTTTTGTAAAAATTAAAATATCTCTTATCCTGAAGGTCATTTCAAACATGAATAACAAAGTAACACATCAAAATTGAAAAATTGAATATTTGCTAATAAAATCTTTGTACAGAACGGGCCCCGTTTATGTAATTTTTTGTACATTTTCGCCAGTTTTTTTTCCCATTTTAATACTAATAATTTTTTTTCTGTTTTCAATTTTAGGAATTTTCCTTAAAATATACTAAGTAAATCTAAAAATCACAACAAAAAAAAAATCCCCATATCTTCATTTTTTTAAAAAAAAAATTGTCGCAAGTAGTCGGATACCTTAATACATAAAAAAATGTAAAGAACTTTTAGAATACATTTAACAAAAATACAGGTATTATAAGCAATACGTGTTTATAAAAAGAATACACATGACATTTGAAATGGTAGGAATTGTTTATAAGCGTTTTATTGCGAAATTACTTTTAAATCCACATATCGTCCAAGCAGAAATTCTTTTTTAAATACAAATCAAAGGCTCGAAACTTTTTCAAAAACATTTCAGACAATACATATTATATGTATATTTACTTCAATCTGAAGCTTAATCTAGAGATTCAATGATATTTATATCATATTTAATTAATATTTTCCTTTATTTAAAAGCTACTGATAAACAATAAAGTAATTATAATACGATACTTCCGTAAGGATATTTTAAGGCTTTGTCTATTTTAAGACATATGTTCAGCTGAAAAAATATTTCCTAAAAAATATTGTTTCAAATAAAATTTTCGAAATGAAAAAAAAAATAATAAAGGAATTATTGAAGAAAAGAATTTACGAATGAACACAATAAGTTAATGCGCATTATTTATAGCTGGAAATACTGACTCTCAATTGTTTGGTAGAATTCTCAAGACAATGTGGTTTAACTATAAATACATTTTATTAAAGGGCTTATTTAAAGAACATTTATTACAAAAAAAGAGTTTTAATTTTACGAAAACACAATATTACAGTATTCATAAATAGTAATATCAAAAGATAAAGATTAGGGAACAAAAGGAAAACATGCTTTAAATATAGAAGCATTTTATTTATTTTTTTTATTATCTTCTTCGCTCAATGAAATATTTGCAATACTTTATTGTACAGGATAAGGGAATTGCATAAAGAATGTACGGAATACAGAAGTATACTTTTCTCATATGAAAAAAATATATATTTAGGTTATTATTGTACGTATTCTAATAATTTAGTCATCGAAAAAATTAAATCCTTGATAAATCCTTGAAATAATCCTTGAAAGTAAGGCTAATTTAAATCTCCACAATAATGTAAGAAGGAAATATTGATGTTGAATAATTGTTTTTTAGCTAAGGTTATAATTGGTTACATAAAGTTAAAAAAGAACCGATTTGCAGAAGTTAAAACTAGAGAATTAAAAGTTTCACACACAACATATATATTTTTCCCTCACTCAAAAACATTTCTGTTTAAGAAAATGTGATTTTTATAGACTGAGTTATATCATTAATTTTAACAGAAACACATCTGCGTGAGGGACAAAGACTATAAAAAAATGAGGAGTTAAATTATTAGGAATATATACTTAGTTTTGTATAAATAAAAATCTTAAATACTTTGGGAAATACTTATATTACAGTTTCTTTCTGCAGATGATTTGCTATTAACATTTCTTTAAAAACAAAAACAAGATAAGATTTATCTACATAAAGAAAACAACTCCTTTATAATTTAAGAGAATATGTAAGAACTCACGAAAATTAATATCATTTGTTATCAAGTTTGTGACCACCTCAATTTATTTTTCTCAGCAACTAATAACAGTTCCAACACAATACCAATTTCTACGAAGTAAATTTAGTATTCATAAGCAAAAGAAAAATGCTTTCTTGAAGAAAAATGAACCCTTCCTGCGAAGAAATGCTAATGCTTTTAGTAGAAGTCCTAGCTGTATCTCCCCTGGGTAATAATATATATAAAAAAAAGTTTCATTATTCCTAGATCGCGTCATCATCTAAGGGAAAAGGTTCTTGGAGAAAAAGCCCTATTAACTGCTGAATCACAATCATAATTATTCAAACTAGATTTCGGGAGCTATCATTATTGTTAACAGAATGATTGAGAGGAAAGTGATAAGAAAAAGATTTTATGCACGGTCATGTTTAGTCCTATCCCGAATTTTACTATTTTGAGTACATTTTTTAAGAAAAGGTTTATATTCCAACTACTTTTGCACCATATTTGAATTTAAATTATCCCACATCAATGCATTTTATTCTCATTATATATGCATGTGTTATCACTACATTTATTTAAGCTGCCTATGTAATAAGTGTTGTTGTGATTTATTTACGATTTAAAAGTAAAGACCATTCATAAAACGTGCATAAGAATTTTCACAAAGTATGTACATTTAAGCATTTTTGAAATTCCTAAATATATAATTCAGTAGATTTTAAAATAATTATCATATAAATTTCTTTCAGAAACCAAAAATATGTAAGCATTTGTAATCAAAGTACATTGCTTTAATTTTTAGTTCACTTTACAGTTTTTTAATATAATAATGAAAAATTGTTTTATTCCTCACACCACGCATATAAAGAATATATTTAATAAAATTGCGTTTGGGTAAATGAGGTTACACTTTATCATAGTCACTTTACATCAATAAAAACCGTGGCGGTATAAAAAATAATTATCTTAAAATAAATACAAGGATATTTGTCCTTTCATAATTTATATAGCAAGCAAAAGTAGCACTACAAATAAAAAACTAAATTATAGAATTTGAGAAGTTAAAAGAAAAGTTTGAGAAGTGTTCCACTAAAAAATTAATAATGTCGTTAAAGTTTTCTCAAGTCAAGTCCTCGTATATTGAAAATTATATACAATTTTTTAGCCAAATTTGATCGCGTAATAATTTAAAGGATAAATGAGCCAGTATTGTATACTTCCCCAAATCGACCCACAGTTATATTTATTCCTCTCATATAGAGGAACTAAATAAATTCTCAGCATGTAGACCATTGTTTATGGTCGTGAGGAACACAATAGAAAGGAAACATGTGTTGGAGGCCTCATTCAAACACGTTTTGCATAATGAGACCTCTGTAATACAATGAATTAAGCTGAGCCTCAAAATTATCCCTAAGTAGGTTGTATAAATAGAGTGAATTACTACAGCTCTCAGGTGGATTTACTGGAATCTATTTCCCTTAATATATACATTGAGAGAGCATCCCTACAATAATTTAGAGTAGCTCTAGAAAGACAAAAACTAAAAAACATCAATAAAACATTTAAGAAATATTTATATGGAATTAAAGTTCATTACAATACATATAGATTCATCATATAGAAGTGTAGAGTTTCAATGCACTATAAATCAAGAACAATGTAAGATATTATAAGTCTACTGTAACAGAATTGTGCGGCAGTGCTTCTCAAAGTTGCAATATTCACTACCCGATATTCAATCATAATTTTCATCGCCCCCCCTCATACAATACCAATGTACTGAATTCAATAATACTATACTATGACGCTAAAACTACGATGCGACTTTAACCTCTTAAGCACCCTCCCCCAGTGTAATTAAAATCTCCCTAAGCTAACGCGTTTTTTTCCCCTAGACGTATATAAAACCCCTTTTCCGAAGTACGGTTTTTTTCTGTGCACTGCTATCCGTAAAATTATTCCGAAAACTTTGGATTGGAATGCAATAAAAGGACATTGACAACGTTTGCGAAGGATTTACTTATTCCAGATTATTTTTGCTTCTTTATTCCTCCCCCCTTCCCTAATGCATCACATACGCGTGCCTATGTAGAAAACGGTTGGCATTTGGAAGCGAATTGCGAAACTTTTGATTGGCAGTCAAGATTTAATTATAAACCGTACAAAATTTTCAAGATAAGTGTTAATTTTTGTTTTAAATTCTATATATGGCAAGCCCATGGGGTCACTGGTAATTAATGAACTTGTTTTTAACTTAGTATTGTTAAATTAATTATAAAATACATTGTGTAGCCATGATATAATAATAAGTGTAATATACCAGTGTAAATGTTTATTTCATTTTTTTTTATGTCAGAATGTATTATGTTTGTTTACTTTCAGTAAATTAATATTTTTTTAAAATAATCTTTTGTTCTCGACTTTTCAATATGCTCTCCTTGTAGAGTTGTCACGCCCCCCAAAGGGAGGTGCACCCCACAGTTTGAGAAACGCTGTTGTACGGAAATATTTTAAGTTTTGCTAGAGACAGTCACAGATGTTCTATGTACGAACCCTTAGCCACACAACATACATTGAGCCGTTTCTCCTTTCCATTCAAACGCGTATTAATATATCAAGTTCATTTAAGTGGCTAAGATACACTGTTTCAGCTTCATCCAGGATTTTTACTTTCGCAAAAGCAGACCGTAGTTTTAAACCTTTTATACCTTTGTTAAGTAGTATGGTGCTAATAACTGTACCATGATTAAAATATATTATAAATAAAATAATTTTACATCCATTTCAGAAAATGAAAATATTCAACATCTTTATTACGCTCACTCCATTGCTCTTATTGTTCCCCTCCAATCTTGTTCTACTAATGCTAAAACAACTCATTAAATCAGTGCTTCTCAAACTTTCCCATTTTCCCGGGCCCCAATATTCAATCATCTTTTCCAACCCCCCTCCATACAAAAAAATTTATTAAACAGTAATACTGTATTTTTGACACAAAGCTACAATATCCTTCCCCTCTTTTTTCTACCAACGTATATAAACGTTCGCTCTGCCAAAACTTTAAATTTTATTTTCGGGACGTATAAATATTTTTTTCCCGGGGGATATTTTCTGTGCACGTTATTCAAAAAATTATTCCCGGAATGCAAAAAAAGGATTTTGAAAATGTTTAAAAAGATTTGCTTATATTTTCCCTTTTTTCCCCCTTTTCCCCCAAAAAAAAAATATCAAATACGCGCCCAGGGGAAAAAGGGTGGCATTGGGAAGCGAACCCGTAATTTTTAATCCAAATTAAAAAATTAATTATAAACCGTACAAATTATAAAAGAAATGTGTTAAAACCAAAAGGGTCACTGAAAATTTCCCAAACTTATTCTTAACTTAATTTTGTTAAATTAATAATGAAAAAATTTGAAAAGTATGATACATTTATAAGTGTATTATATCAATGTAAATGTGTATTTTATATTTTATGATATCAGAAAGTATTTTTTTTTTGTTTTTTTCAGTAAATTTATAATTTTTTTAAATAATCTTTTGTTTTCGACTTTTCAAAATGCTTGCACCCCTCTCATTGAGTTATCACACCCCCCAAGGGCAGCGCACCCCACAGGTTGAGATACGCTGCATTAAATCCATTATCTGATATTTTCCTTGCCAGATACTACAGAATGAAAGACTATTAACCTGGACTTAAAAATATAGGCATAAATTCTTTCTAAAAATACAAATTTTGAGGACCAAAAGCTTTTTATTTCCATAATCTTTTGTTTATTTTTTTCAACAAGTACTTTTTACTGGGCCCCTCCCCCGTGGAGATTGATGGGAAGAGAAAACCCCATTTCCTACAGGACTGGGGGGAGGGGGGGGGAGGAGCCCCACTGGGTTTCCCTTTCTTCAGGAATTTCCCCCTTGAGAGGTTGAATTTAATCAACTTGGAAGAACCCCCCCCTAATCATTCTTGGTATTTTGAAGAAAAAACCCGGAGTCTATTAGGGTTATGCCTAGGTAATACCCGCCCTCGCGCTTTGTGTGAGTGGCTATATAAAAGATCTCACTTTTCTTCAGGGCCAGAAGAGTTTTCCAGAGTGCCACTGGTGTTATTTCTGAGCTTCTCTCCTGTCCACATCTTGACTTGTTTGGATTTTAAAATGGACGAGGACCTTTTCGATCATCTTTTGTTTTTCTAATTACTAGACTTTTTTGGATTCATGGTGATTGTTTAGCATTGCTAGACAATCTGGAATTAGGAACAACAATAACTAAATACACTAATCCCAACTAAGTTCTCATTGAAAGAGAAATAACATACCCAAACTCATCTGCCTTCCTTCATTCATCAACAAGTTTTACAACAATGATTTTTATTGGGGTTCTTCTCGTTTTAAAAAAAATCCTTCCAGCAGTTGCAACTCTTTAATGACACAAAAAGCCTTCTCCATTAGACCCCACCATTTGATACTACTTTTCGGCACGCCCTTTTTTTGTTACTCATTTCCATCAGACCTAAACGAAAACCTTAACAGCACATTTACCTTAAGTTCCCTGAGGTAGTTCCTGTCCCTAACTGCTACTGTTTTACAGCATCTGGAAAGTGTATGCACCTCCATGAATCTTCCTGTATTTCATTAATGCTTAATTATTTTATTTATTATGTAAGAAGCATTATTAACATGAGAGTGAATTAAAAAATTGTATTTTTAAGCTCTTAGAAATTTTATTTAAGACGTTATTCTTGTTATTTTCAAATGTTTTATTCCCTCATCAAAACGGTTTCATTGCAATTATTAGTAAAAACGGTACTTACGTATTACACCATCGACAAATTTTACGAAAAAAAATCACCTGAATTAAAAAAAGTCGAAACTCTGCCATCGTTGGACGGTTTTAACTTACGCGAGTGGTTTTTTCCCTTTCTTCTATCGCGGATTTATGATAGTGATCGTAAAACTGTTTATTTTTAATTCATAAAATTTCTACACGTGAAGTTTTATGTCACATTAGTCAAATGCTATTCAATTCCAATTGCATAATGCTAAAGAGTTTTCCTTGAACAAGGTATTAGTAAATTTACTAAGGTATTAATATATTTTACCATTTAAAAATTACCAAACTTATTTTAAGATTGATGAAAATAATAAATATTCGATTCTTATCTAAATTCAATTATTACCTATTTCAATTCTTATAGGTATTGTTTCATAAATGGGTTTTCTTCTATTCACAAGTAACCTACTCTGGGGACAAATTTTTAAAACT